>APFE030008791.1:26481-42322 GCA_000404065.3 Pinus taeda | reverse complement strand
ATCAAACAACCAAGAATGCTACCTAACATAAAAGGATGTACTCAAGCTACATATAATCAACATGAAAGCAATATATAACCATATGCAACGAGTCATATACTCATGATGATGCACTACAAAAAATCAATCATCAAGTTCCTCGTGACAAACTTACTACAATCATGATCAACATGATGTAATGCAACAAGCACATGGAATGGAAGTGTAAGAGATACACATGCAACTGACATCCATGAATGATCAACACATTCACCCAAGGAGAGAAAAACCACACTCTGGTACTAATCTTTAACACCCCATCTTCCCTTGTCTACCCATGAAACTGACCAATTGGGTAAACATGCGATGAGAGAGGCTACTATAAGGGATTCAACCTCCTTGGTGACTTTAAGGAAATGGAATCGACAAAACACCTTAAACAGACCCATACACATCAACAAAAACACCTTCAGAAGACATGTTAGCCACTCAGAAATCAAGTGCCTGAGTCCCACTGATGATTTAAGCCTTTTAACTCATGGTCACTCTCATGTTAAAGGCAAGACAACATCCATAAACCAAATTCGCTCTCAGAGGCTTATGTGCCAGCGTCCCTGGACTCTTTTCAACAGACCTGTGCTAGCATCCCCGTGATTTGAGCCACTTTTATAGGCCAGAATCATGAGCTCTGCCCATAACTTGTTATAAACTTTAGAATCCATCAAAGACATGATGACAATATAAACAAATCACAATTCAACCTCAGGACTAGGCCTAAGCATCCCCAACTGGGATTGACATTCTGTCAAGCACTTGGCATCAATGCAATGTATAGGTATAAGATACAAGACAAAAAATAAATGACTGAAATCCCTTAAGAAACATAACCAGAAGGATCACCACCTTCTACATTGAACTGTTATAAGATCAATTAGGTCTTGCATCCATCCATTTAACAATTACAAGTAAATACATGTAATAACCATGACATGAACTAGTCACATAACCATGATTATAACCAACATAAAATCATATAAATATTAGAGATATGATAGCATTAAATCCACATAGAAACAAGAGCAAAAGTAAGAGAACTTAACTTTTATTAATCATAGGCAAATCCGACCAGGTTCGGGACTTCCAAGTACCACCTAATGATAGTGATGGTTGAATGAAATCTCTCTTTCAGCCACTCACCCCCATGCCATATTCCAAGCATGAAACAAGTGCAAAAGTAAGAGAACTTAACTTTTATTAATCATAGGCAAATCCGACCAAGTTCGGGACTTCCAAGTACCACCTAATGATAGTGATGGTTGAATGAAATCTCTCTTTCATCCACTCACCCCCATGCCATATTCCAAGCATGAATGTGGGATCTCATAGAACAACTAATCCAAAAACAACCAAGGGAACCTAGAGGCTAAACCACCTCCACCCTCACCAAACCGTGATCACACCAAAATCGGTGCTTCAATCACAACCAAACCAAACTTGGAATGCCATCTAGAATCCATCACTATCCTTGAGGAATTTTCTGTCTCCTTGTCTCTCATGATTTACCACAATCTAATCCCAGATCACTAGGCCCTAAACCGAGACCACTCTCTTAGGCTTTACACAATCCAAACCTAGATCACTCAGCCCTAAACTAAGACTTCTCCCTTAGGCTTTACCCTGTATCCCACCAAAACCAAACAAGGGATCTTGAGGCCTTTGGGAATGAAACTTCAGACCACATCCACCCTTGATTCTGAAATCCATCTAACAAACCAAAGCTCAAAACAAAGATAAACTTCTCAACATAACATGGCATCTAGAAAAAAGCAAGCCTACTTTGATAATCGATGTCATAACCCAACAAAACCATGTCACCAATAGCAAGAGAACCATACACCAACATGCAAATCCATGCATGTCCAAACTAGCTAGGTAATCACACATGCAAAAGGTTACCTTCAAATATTCATGTTGAACCTACTTGATCCGGCTTTCATTTCCTTCATTCTTGCTTTCCTTCCTTTCCCTTTTCATGTTTTTCCTTGCTTGCTCCAAATCTAGAGTGCCCCAAGAAAACTCTAAGAAACCAAGAGTGAGAGAAAGAGCGAGAGAGAGAGAGTAATGAGAGAGCTCCAAACTTGAACTGAAAAAAGGATACCAACTGATCCTCAAAATCTTTTTTACTAATGAGGCCTCTATTTTCTTCATTTTCCATTATTTTCCTTCAATTTCCTCCTCACATGCAACCTGTGACCTTCCACCTTCCTTTTCTCCTAATTTCCACTATTTTCATAAATAAATGTGCCAAGAATGCCTTTTTTCCACTTTATGCCTTTGCCTTAGCCTTTGTCAATTTTCCTTAGCCAAAACACACATCTAATGATTCCCACTAGAATATATTTTCCCAACATTTAGCTTGGAATAAGTGTCCCTTAACTGTGGCCTTATTTTGCCTTTATTAGCTTTTTATTACATGAACTTTTCACTAGGGTTTCCAGATCCTCCATGGCCAACCAACCATTCCCTCATGCTAGGCTCTCTAGGTTTAGGAAACTCCCATGATATCCTTTGAGTTATTAACGATGGAATCCTCTCTAGGGTGAATGAGATTAGAATCAAACCATATCTAAAGGAAGGTTACAAATATTCTTTATCTCAATCTTCCCATCACTGCTAGGTTGAGGGTTGTCACATTGAGTAGCCACATAATATTTCACTGACTCTCAGCCTCTTTGATATCCAAAAAAATAAATATGATCATGACAGTCTTGTTAAGAAATAAAAATCTTCAATATATATGGTGACTTTTGCTCACCTATTCTAAAATGTTTCCCTTGTACATCCCATGCCCTCACTAAATAGTGCAATAAATCCATCTGAGCTTTCATGTCTCAGATCCATAAATATTTCAAGAGACCACAATTTATCAATACTTGTATTTTCGTTGGGTCGTTTTTTGCAATCACATCTTGGCAGTCATGTTGTATTTTCGCTGGGTCGTTTCCTTAAACACCTACAAATGTCAAAGGAGAAATGCATTATATTGCAAGCATGAAAAATTTGGAGAAGAAATAGCTAAAATTTTAAAAATTTCAAACCCCTTTGTTCTCATCACACTTCCTTCTTAAGGACAATGCGTTCCATCATAGTTACCCTTCTTGGTAGGTGTGATAAGTCACATTTTATAGTAATAATTAAAATGTCCCAGTGCACCTCCCAAAACAAGGAACCTACAATGGGCTGAGGGTGAAATATCTCTCTAAAATTTTCTTAAAACTTTACAAAAAATGCATGAAATGTGCAACAACCACTCATTAATTTTCCATTTAAATAAAATAAGACCAAGTTCATTTGACATGTATTCCAAGATGAATGGTGCAAAAAAAATTATAGTGGGCATCACTTGTGATTGATTAATGGTTATCGAAATTGGTGAACGAATTGACAAAGGCAAGAGGTAATAATTGGGATTTAATTATGAAAATAAAGGAAAATAGCAGAAAATAAAGATGAAGAGATATAGATTTTCATGCAAGGGAAATCAGAGGAAAAATGAAGGAAAATGAAGAAACAGAGGAGGAGTGATGAAAAGGATTCAGAGACATAGTTTCTAGCTTTTGACAACTTTTGACAGTTTTTAGTTGAGCACACTCTCTTTCTCTCATATTCTTTCACACTTGAGCATCCTTGGAGAATTCTAGAATTCACTGGGGTTTGGAGAAAGAAGGCAAGGGAAATAAAGGAAGTGCAAGGAGTCAGTGGGTTCAACAACTACAACAAGGATACTTTTCATGTAACAGTATGCATGTGTTATTTCCTTGTTCATTTTTGGATGCATGGTATATGCATATGATTCTCTGGTTATGTGTTGTCATTGACGTGGATATTTTCCAAGATTAACAGTGGTTTCAACCTTGCCTTGTCATTTCCTAGATATGGTGTTATGGGTTTCCCACTTGTTTTTATTATTGGTGCTTAGGTTCGCTATGGTTGTGGGTTGGAACAACCACTTTGGAATCCCTGGAAAAAATTGGGTTGAGTTACTAGTTCCTAGAGTCACAGGTTGGGACAAAAACTATGGATCCTTGTGGTTTGAGTCACTGGTCCCTAGAGCCATGATTGGAACAAATGCTCTAGAGCCTAGAGTTATTTTTGGGTTGTGTTGCTAGTACTTGGAGCCCTAGACAACTTGGGTAGAGATCGATCTAGTTGATGCTAGTGATTTCTGGACTGTGGAGGTGGAATTATTATGGTTGACGGTAGAGGTGGTTTTGGATTTGGAATCCTTGGTTGGTTTTGTTTTGGTTTAACCCATGAGATCCCACAGTCATGCTTGGAATATGACACAGGGGTGATTGGTTGAAAGAGAGATTTAGTTAAGCGCAACCTATGGTCGGGTGGTACATGGAAGTCCCTGACTTGGTTGGAATTTTCATATGTTAATATGATATATTTTCCTATTGTGATCTATCAGAATTGTAGTGATTATGTTGGTGATATTATGACTAATTTTCCATGGTTTCTATTTTGGTTATATGTTGGTTATATGATGTATTTTATCTATGGCTCTTAACATGTTTTGATAAGTATTTGAATGGTTGATGAATGCATGAACTAAAAATTGTTATTGCAACTAGATAGAGAAGGCTTGGAGCCCTCTTGGTGATTCTGAGATGAAGATTATCAATTTATGATCATATATGCATTCATGACCTGTCGCTTATATGTTTTCCATATGTTTTATGCAATGTCTATCATGGATTAAGAATGTCTAGGTCAAGTTATTGATTGAGTTTTGATTGATTAGCATTAACATTACCTTTGTTTGTAGTCTAGAAAGTTATAGGAAGTTTTGGATAGTGGTCTAGAGGCTAGCCTGAAAACGTGGCTCACATCTCAAAACTGTTGGCACTAAACTAAGGATTTTAAGTCATAAGTGCATGGAAGTAGGCATATGAATGCAGTTGGCACTCCATATCTACACCGATGTTGTGTTTTGTGTGTAGTTGGGTTGTTTCCCTAGTGAAACAAAGTTCTAGCTGAGGGATTGACCACTTGAGATGGTTTGTAGACTCTTGAGTGGTCAGTGGTCTATGAGGGATATCACTTTTTGGTTGGATTGCATTCCCCATTTCCATAAATGGAGCTTGAAGGTCAGGTCATATCATAGTGACAATTGTCTCATGTTCAACATGGCCAGATGGTAAAATAAGGTAAATGTTGTAAGGGGTGGTTATAAAAAGAAAAATGGAAACTGTGAAAATGCAAAGCAAGGCAATGTTGGTAAACATACCAAGAAGGGGGTTGGGGGGGTGAATAAATATTATAAAATTCACTAAAACTTTTCAATTTCTTATTCATATTTCTGTACGCGAATTTAATTTAGTAAACCAATGTGTGTACGTGATTTTGATGAGGATAAATAACATATGTCCCGTTAACTAACTTTTTAACTCATCTATTTAACTTGAACTAGTGCATGAGTACTTTTTTATACATTAATTAACAGTAACCAGGTGCAGTAAGAACAGAATAAAACATCACACATAATAAATACATCAACACGCATGAACACCAAGATTTTTAGGTGGAATACCAATGTGGGAAAAAACCACCTCTGCTGTCATCTCTGCATTTATCTTTTATTATAAAGAAAACATATTACAATATTGTATTGGTACAAACTCATAACATCACGTAGGCACCCACTTGCAGAAGGACACAACCTTCTCTCATTCTCCAGCACCTACTGGAAGGGAGATCCAACCCCCCAAATCTTGTTTATTGGCACCCACCAGAAGGGAGATTCAAATCCCTGATCCAATTTACGAGTTACCACTGAAAGGAAGCTTTGTCCCTCACTGAAGGCTCTAACCCTCAACACCTATTTGGATCATGTTTCAAAATTTTCATACTGGATCCACCTAAACCCAAACATCAAATTTGTAGGCCACATTTCATGAAATTTTTTGACTGGACCCGCTACCATCATTTAAGCTCAATATCAAATAATACTAAAACCAACCATTGTATCAAATCACTTAATCACTGTACCAACTGAGACCCCAATCAATCTCAAACAACGAAAGTAGTTAGATCATTGTAAATCTATTCACCAAAATACCAATCCACATACTATTCGTCAAAGAAACAAGATTCTATCATCACAAACCTTTATCAACCATATATCAAAATATATACACTACCATTCTTAAATATATCCACATATATATGCATTTTCCATGAAGCATACCTGTGTACAGAACTTAAAACAATGAACCATGAAACTGAATCACTGTCATACTGAAACACCCACAGAACCAATCATAGATCTTTGAAGTAGCATCATTATTGTTCAAGGAATCATTCCACAAATCATTCAACCTTAACCATCATTGTTAACCCAAGTCATCATGAAAGGATTCATTGGTAGACATCAACAAACATAACAAGACTCATCAAACTGATCAAACATGATAGTCAACAAAACCCTAGCATATGTACGCAACCCTTACAAAAAAATTATGCATATGTTTCATATTTTATACCCACATACAGATCTATCCATACTGCAGAATCGATATGATATCACTCGGAATTTTATCCTCGTATGTACACACTTTTCATGAAACAAACATGTGTACATATATGTAATTATTGACTCATGCCTTCGTTGTGCAACAAAACTTCAGTCAAGCCCATACACAGTAACAAGCATATGTCAAAACATTATCATTGTAGATCAAACCAACTCATAAGAAGATTATTGAATGTAGAGTCATTTTAGATCTATTGGATTTGATCCATCATCATACTCCCTGGTGCATACTTATTTCAGATCAAACTATTCACTGAGAAACCATAACTTGCACATGAAACACTTTGATCTTCATCTCCTTATATAGCTTAGGCCTTATCCAATACCATGGGTCAAATCCTTAGTAATGCAGATGGTATTCCTAGACGAGATCAAATATCCATTGCCGCGGTTATTACTATGGGCCAATACCATGGTAAAGACCCATGGTATTTAGAATACCATAGTGTGGAAACTATACGTGACTTATATTCAGAAAACCTGCATATCCATGAATTTGCTTCACAAAATCTATAAATACATGACTTTGCTTCACAAATTCTACATATACACGACTTTTCTTCACCATACCTGTGTATGTACACAAAATTTCTTCACAAAACTTGCATATACTTCTTCAAACTTCATCTTTATCATTCCTCTGTCTCTGAACTGATATTCCTTTGTCCAATCTTTTTGTCACATATTTACTGGCCTAAATACTCAACCTGCTACCATCATGTTGACATATTTATTAAGTAGGTTTCCATCAAGGACAACACATCTGCCATAATTCCAACATATCCCCTTTTGGACTCGATGGCAACCACTTTGGTGTTTGGTCACCATCACTTGTAGATATTTGTAAACACATATGTAGATATACTAAGTGTTTCTCCCAAGTCACCAAGCATTCTCCAAACACAAAGTTTCTCGCCCCCATTGACATCAAGGGAAAAGGGATGATCAATACTGAATGAAGGCTTCTCTCCCTCTTTTTAAATGAGCATTGTCGATATGATCCGCTGATTATGAACACTTAATGGTAACCATGCTTGCCTTGAGAATATGCTAAATTTTCTAAATAAGTACATGACTCTATGACTCATCCATACATGACCTTTCCTATCACCAATGACTCTTTCTTACATTGATCACCCAACACAATGGTGTTACATATTTGTCTCAACATTACATCACATGCCCAAAATTATGGGATTAGATGACTTGACCACAATACTCTGTACATGAGTGAATCTATAATGATTTATAACATAGGTGTTAACATGACCTTTATCTCAAGAGATATATATGGAATTTATAACCAAGTCCAAAGAACTCAATAGCCATCAACAATCATCATACACCATAAGCATCTGTTAGCATCAACATGAAAAACAACATGCACATTTTCATCATCAATTTGCAAGATAAGACAATGTAGCTTTAATGTCATCAACTTGTGACCAAGTATGCAACATCAACAACATAAGATTTTTCCATAGAGATCTATTATCAACTCATACTTTTTTCCTCATCAAGGTCAACTCACTCTTTCCTTTAGTAGGAAGAACCTCAATCCATGATCACCAAATGTAGAAAATATGTGATAGGTTAACCCAATAATGCAAATAAATCAAAGCATTATACTATAACCTACTTCTACTATTGATTTGTGTAAGCTTAAAGATCGAGCTGAACAATATAACCAGAAGAAGAAGAATCAATGGCACAATACACATGAAAACACTTTAGGGAAAGCCTTAGCTAAAAACCCCATGCTATTGTATTATCATACATGGTGGAAATACATAGGAATTATACAAAGCCTAAGCTCTCATAGCTAGCTAGCTGTTGGCTAGATAAATCGATCTTGTGAACAAGGTCGATCTCCCTAGTATCAACTGATATCTAGCAACAAGAAGGACAAGAAAATATATCTTTCTCTAAACATATTGTGATTCATTAATAAAAACTAAAGAGGTTTTTAGACCCTACCTTAAGTCCAACACTAGTTTGTGGCAGCCATGCTCCAACTGTCCGAAAGAGTTTCGTTTTAAGAACCTGCAATCACAAACAAGCACACATAAAATAACACCTGCATAGCTTATATAATAAATCATGTTCATCATGGTGATCAAGGAATCCATGAAATAAACCATAAAACACAACTTATTGAGAAAAATAAACTTGATTGTATTAACTTTGAAATAGAAGAACTTTACAACCTTTGGTGCCTTGATGTTGTACAAACTCTTCCCAGGGTCCAAACAGGAACCTCCTCTACCTTGACAAGCCTCACTCTCTTCCAAATGAGATAAAAAAGGTATGTAATCTCTCCTCTCAAAAGCTCAATTAGGAAGACTAAGTTCCAGCAGCATTTCACCTCAAGAATATTCAGCTTTCAACCTCTTCAATAACCAGCCCAATGCTTCATTTTATAGTGCAAAGGAAGGAGGTTACAGGTCCACCATTGAAGGGATAGAGTCCTCCTTCAAAGGGATAAGCTCCTCACATCAAGGGGTTAGCTCCTAAAGATATGGGATGCATGACCCTTTAAGGAGCGAACTTGCCACCTCAAGATTCCCTCTAGAAGCTTCCAAAAATGACTCAAAGTGAGTTTTTAAGAATGTAATTGCGCCTTTTTAACTTTTACAAGGGTCCACACCCATAACATAGAGACAGAGCGTTCAGGTGCATAGGGGACATGACCAATAGGTGCAAGACCGCAGGTAATGCTAAGAGAAAGTGCGGAACCAGAGTTTTAGAGATTTTTAAGGTCTTTCTCTTATTTTCAAGGCTTGATATGAAGAACTGAGGTTTAAGACTTGTAAAGGAGGAAGGTATGAGTGGTGATAGACTCACACTGATTGCAGAATGTCAAAGTGACAATTTTTGTGCAACACTAGCTCTCAGTACAATCCTCACAGATGCTCACAAGCAATCTTGGCTTCTCTCTAGCCTTCTTCTCTTCCCTCCAAGCTCCTATTTCCTTGTGTTTTTCCTTCTGGATGATTTTCCTATTACCAAGTGGAAAACCAAGCCTCCAAAACTGCGCAATCTTCAAGGATGAATCCTTGACTACATGCATGAGTTTTCTCCATGAGAAAGCACATGCAACTGATAGTACATTGTCCTTAAACATTTATATCAACTAGGTCTTTCTCATAATATACATGCATGAGTTTCTGATGAGGGAATCTCTAGTTAACTAGAGTAGCATTAGTTGAGTGCATTAATGCATCAACTGGCCGTTAACTCACTATTAGTTCCTCAAACAATTTTGAACTAATTTAACTGGACTTAACTCAGTAAATTGAGCTAACTAATTACAACTCAAATATAACTCAATCTTATCTCCTTAATTTAAGGGATAACTCTTGCATGGCTTCAAAAAGACTTCTAACTTGAATTTCTCCAACTAATTAATTTAAAATAAAATAATTAATTATTTCCAAGTCACTGTTAAGGCTAAATTTGATTTTAATTCACAAATTAATTCAAGGACAAATTAAATTGGAGTATTCTTGTTGCCATATTTCAACACTCCCTCCCAACAAGAAAGGGATTATCTGCCACCCTGATCCTGTCTCTATGGAAATTGAGTTTACACTTTGACAATGCCTTTGTCAAAATTTCAGCATCTTGCTCCTCTGTCGAAATATACTGCAGCAACATGATCCTCCTCGCTACACAGTCTCTGAGATGATGGTACCGAATGTCGATGTTCTTGGACATATCATGAAATACTAGATTCTCAAAAAGTTTGATACAACCTTGATTATCATAATAGATCACAATTGGATGTATCCTCTGATCAAAAAAACCAACTAGGATTTTCCACATCCAGGTGGCCTCAGATGCTGCCTGATTTGTAGCCATGTATTCTACCTTTACCGAGATGAGTGCAACCAACCTCTATTTCTTGTTGTACCAAGAAAATTCCACTGACCCAAGGTTGAAAATCCCTCCTGATGTGCTCTTCCAATTTGATGGACTCCCAATCCAATATGCATCAGTGAAGCCCTGTAGCTTCACTCCCTCTGTCCGTATGTACCATAATCCATACTAAGATGTGCCTATGAGGTATTTCAATACATGCATTGTCACCTTCCAAAACATCTTGGTAGGTTGAACCATCGCTTGACTCAGTTGGTTCACTGCATAACACAAATCTAGTTGTGTGTTCACTAAGTACATCAGTGAACCCACAAGCTACCTGTACATAGTAGCCTCTACCACTTCTCTTGAAGTAGCAACCTCCTTCCTCTAGTTACCTGCTAGAGGAGTCTGCATGGGCTTGCACTTCTCCATGTGGAATCTCCTGAGTATCTCATTGGCATACTTGCCCTGAGACACAAACAACTCCCCATCCTTCTACCACACTTCCATGCCAAGGAAGTAATTAATGAGACCCATGTCTTTCATCTCGAATTCTCTTGCAAGGTCCTCCTTGCAAGACACGATCAACTAATCATCACCAGTCGATATGGGATCATCAACATAAAGTACGATGATCAATAGCTTAACTTTCACCACGATGTGGTACAGGTTCACATCCTCTTCACTCTTTGTGAAGCCCAACTTGGTGAAGTAGTTGTCTATCCTGGTGTACTAAGCATGAGGTGCTTGCTTCACCCCGTACAACGCTCTCTTTAGTCGGCACACATATGACTCACGATCGAAGGTCTCAAAACCTTCTTACTACTATATGTACACCTTGTTATCACCCCAAGAAACTCTCCTAGGTTGTATCTCAGAGATGCTTGGGCACATTAGAAACTCAACTTAGTTTGGAAATGGATGACTAGAAGGAATGGTTCTTGTTCAAGCCAGATAACCACTTCTACTATGCTTAACTCCAGACATGGGTGAACACCCCCAGACTACAAGTCTTTAGACCACCAATTACTTACAGTTTGAGGATTAGGTAAGTATGGAGAATACTGACCACACCAGCAGATGCACAGGAGCTTGTGATGGTCGACTGCAACCAGTAAAGAGGTCTGCAAATCTATTTCTTAATGCATAGACAGGATGACAACTCTCTGGCATTAAGTAAAAAGAAACCTGCATAACACATTCAATAATACATACAAGATTCTAACACAGAGGTGGGATGACAGCCCCTCAAATGCTAAATATCAAGAGCACATGAACAAACGCATAACAGGCACAACCTAGAACAGAGAAGAAGTGGAGAGTGAGCAATTAACAGCAAAAGAAGCTTGTATTAGCTGAAAATGAAGACCAAATGTTGTAACTATCAAAGTAGTTACAGTCTCCAGAAGTTGAACATTACATGAAAACAACAACCATCAACGCTCATCACATCCGTGTTCTGGGTATATATAGAGTTTCATTACAAAGATATTTTACTATTATATGTGTGGAGGGGTCATAATGGACCACCAACCACTTTAACTATCTGATGAAGTCTTTAGTAAAATCTGCTTGCTACAATGAATGAATTTGATCTTTTTGGATGCTCTGTTGTCCTTCTCGAATAGGTAGAGTATAGTATGGATGTAATTCGATAACTCCTAAGTACATTTAACTGCTCGAGGCACGTCCTTCTTGTTCTTCAGCCATAATGCTCTTGAATGCAGTCGTTGAAGAGTAACTGCACCCGGTACAGGTAGTTGGCCACCTTCATCCTTTGCGAGCACATAATGGTTATGAACGTGGATAGTCGGGATGAACAGAGAAGGAAAATCGACTGTTAGATCAATCGAATGAACGACGGGGATCTCTCGATGGGAGGTATCGGGAGGAAGTAGGGCAGACAATCGTGAGCCGTTGGATCTTCGGGCGGACAGATCCAATAGCTATCGGGCAGGAAAGGTGCATGGGGAGTTAATGCATGGGGATGGGCAAGTGGGCGATAAGCGGTATTTCCTGCACCACTTTTCAGAGGTGAGCGGTAAAGGAACAACAGCCAGCGATCACAGTCATTGCGCGACACGTGGCAGATGTGACGAGAGGAAAACCGTTGTGATCGCGAGTTAATGCACGGGCAGTTTGCTATAGCAGGAAGAGAAAATGTCATTCGATCGTGCGACAGATGATCTGATGGTGGGAAAATCAACGGGCAAGTTATGAGCGGCAGGAACCGTTGGATTCGGGTGCGGAAACCAACAGCTAGGATTACGGCAGAGGGTTTATGAAGGCGTGCGAGTATATGAGCGTAGTTTATATGTGGCTTTAACTTTAGTGCTTGGGGCTAGAGGAAAATGGGCTTACACAGGGTTTTTTAGATGCAAAACGGAGGTAGTGGAGTTTATAAGAGCGTAAGCAGAGTGAAGGGGAATGGGCATGATGGCTGCTACAAATCCCCTTCTGATCATAGGCAACCTGATCAGACCTACATTTGACCTTCAATGTTGAAATAAATTGCAGAGCTAACACTGGCTCCTTTTGGGGATGAGATCCTCCCTGTGAGGTCTCAAGAACCTGTAGATCAATGCCTTTCCGATGAAAACAATTTAGCCAAAATTTCCTAGTGTTCCATTGGGCATGGAGTCTGGTTGATCCTACACGAAAGCTGATAAAAAAAAATATTTACAATTTTAAGGCCAAAAGACCTTAAATCACATAAATTTTTAGAAAACACCCATTAAGTGGGCCATCAAAAACTGCCTCTCCTTCCATGCTTTTCAGCATGAAGTTATTGTTCCCTTGGATTTGAGAAATGATGAAAGGCCTTGTCCAGAAAGCATCAAACTTCGCATGATTGCCTTTCTTTTTATTTAATGCATCCCACATCACAACCAAGTCTCCAACCTGAAAATTATCTGATTTCGTCCTCTTGTCGAAAGCTTCCTTGATCTTTCTCTGATGTGCTGCAGACTTTTCCTCCAATTGTTCTTTGATCTGATGTAAATCAGTGATTCTTTTTGCCATGTCTTCTTCCTCATTATCCTCTGATTGCAGGAACTCTACCACAAGGAGAGTTAATTGAATAGGGAACATGGCCTCAGTACCATATACTAGCTTAAATGGAGAATTCCCTGTGGATCTCTTAATGGTCACTCTGTCAGCCCAAAGTGCATATTTGAGCTTAGAATCCCAATTCTTTTTGTTGTCCTCCAACAGCCTTTTGATTATCCTTATTAGGCTTTTGTTAGAGGATTTTGCTAGACCATTGCCTTGAGGGTAATATGAGGTGGAATGAACCAGCTTAATGCCCATTGAATCACACATTTCCACCAATTCTTTTGCCCTCAAGGCTGCTGCATTGTCTATGACTAATTTATGTGGACAATTAAATCTGGTAAAGATATTCTCTATCGAAAACTTCATGACCACATTATGATCAGCCTTTCTGGTAGGGATTGCTTCAATCCACTTGGTAAAATAATCAGTGGCTACTAATATCCATATGTGCTGGCCACTGGAATGTGGATTGATCTCTCCAATGAAATCCAAGCCCCACTGCTGAAAAGGTCCCTTTGCATGTACTGGTTTTAAGGGTAGGGACTTCAACTGTTGTTTCCCTTCAAATCTTTGCACCTGTCACAAGATTTAACAAATGAAAAGACATTAGAAAACAAGTTGGGCCAATAATACCCAGCTTTGAGGATCTTATGGGTTGTAATCTTCCAATAATGGTGCCCTCCACACATGCTGGAATGAAACTGCTGTATGACTTCTTTAGACTGTTCTTTGTCCAGACAACTCAAAAGCATTCCAGATGGATCCCTCCAATAGAGCAGATTTTCATTAATGCAATATTTAGCTGCCATAAACTTAATAGTTCTGACTTGACTTTGAGTAAAGCTTGGAGGGATTTATAGCTTTAGCATGAATTTAACTATTGTAGAATACTAATCACAAGAAGCTAGATTTGCTACCACTAACTGCTTTCTCTCTGGTTTAGCTGCTTCCTCTTCTTCTATTTGACCATTTTCTGCATCTATGCCCTTAAAGTTAATGTCCAATGTTCTGCAATTTTCTTCAACTAACAGTCTGGTAAGACCCTGACCTATGACAAGTTTGGTGGGCTTCAATTCTATATTAAACTCAATTAACTTTGCAATCCATTTAGCCCTTCTTCCATCAGCATCATGCTGTGTTAGGACATCTTTTATTGCAGCAGAGGGTACATACGCAATTATTTTGGAATGCAGAATATAAACTTTGAAAGCTTTCAAAGACTTGATAAGGGCATATGCTTGTTTCTCAATAATATCATACCTCAGCTCGGTATCCCTTAATGTCTTGCTGAAAAATTCCATTGGATGCTCTGAGCCTTCTTCATCTGCTTGCAATAAAACTGCTGCAAGGGTGTCATTATAGGCAACAAAAAATATATGGAACTCCTTGCTGTAATTTGGACTAATTAAAGTAGGAGCCTCCATAATAGCTTTTTTAATGGACTCAAAGGACTTTCTTGCTACATTGGTCCATTTGATCTCTGACACCTTTCTCAACATGGAGGTAATATGCTTCACTAGCTCTGCAAAATTTGGGATAAATCTCCTTACAAAATTAATCTTATTAAGGAATTCATCCTTCTGTGATCCATAATCTTGTTTGAGAGAATAATTTGGGAAAATTCACATAACAAATCATTTGTCGACGCGTTTCAAATCAACCAATGTGGTTCATCATCAAGACAAGTTGAAGATCCGATCTGAGCAATGCGTTAAATAGGGACAGCAGGCCATTTCAACAGCTAACTTTGACTAAGAAACGGTTAAACATGACCTCTAACAGCTAGGTCTAACCAGGTCCAAGGCGAGGGACCTAAATCTTATTTAATAATTCTATTTATTCCTTTATTTATTATTATTATTATTATATATAATATTAATTGCATTATATTAATTGTTAATGTTAACATTATTATTACTAATGTATTTATTATTTATTTATCATTATATAATATTAATAAATATTATTTAATTAATAATTAAAATAAATATAATGGTAAATCTAATTATTATATACCCATCATTTAAACCAGACCTAAAATATATTATTTTATTTATATTATTTTATTCATTTTATTTATTATATTTTACTAAATTTATAAAATGTATTCTTTTATTTACCATATGAAAATATTTTTATTAATAATATATTAAATATACCAATATATTAATATCAATAAGTATTATTTATTTAAATAAAAATGGTAAAAATTGTTATTACTAATGTGTATATATTTATTTAATATTGTTTATTTAAATATTATTATTATATACTCATTATTTTATTACAAAGGTCAAATTTAACCCAAGATCTTAAAATTAATTATTATTTTATGAAAATATTTTTATT
>APFE030008786.1:0-10966 GCA_000404065.3 Pinus taeda | reverse complement strand
TTTTACTAATGATGTGTTGCGTGCTTATTCCTTGAGAAAAACATGATGTGTGATGAGTGAATTTCATTCTTGTAGAATGTCTTTTTAATTTTTGCATGAGTTATTTAAATTCTGCAATTGTGTTCAATGCCATTTTCTTTCATTGCATTCCCTAGATGTTATGTATCGACGCAGATAGTGTAGACACCTTTGAAATAAATAGACCTACCCTGGTTGATAAATAAATGCTTTCAGTTCGGTCAAATTAAATAATGATTAAATTGACACAACACCAACCATAGATTAAGTTGAACTAAATCTCTCTTTCATCCAATCAGCCTTGTGCCATATCCCAAGCATGAATGTGGGATTATATGGGTTAAACCTCCTTAACCCTTAGTCACAGTGATTTCACCTCAACTGATCCATAAATCAATAATACCAAAAAAAGGTTGGATGCCTCTGACTTTATTTACCATACTTAGAGGAATTTTCCTATTTCCAACCATCCATCAAGAGTTCCAAGTGAAATCCCATCTCCACCCTCAACCCTTACGAATTTTCTTTAGACCATCTCACCAGGATCTAAAGTCTACTGGCCATCCAAATCTTAAACCAAAATAAAGAACCCACTACACCATGTCTATCCAGGAATTAGCAAGGCAAGATTGAAACCACTATCAATCTAGGAAAATCCTATACCAATGAAAACAAACTACATTACTCCCATTGAATGTAATGAAATCCATCTACAATCAGGAAAAGTAGTAAAAACCTCTCTTGTCATCACTAAGGAAGAATGTGAATATCATAAGGGCAGTCTTGTGGACTCTCATGGGACTACTACAACAGGTCAAGGTGATGTTGTTACATCTATAACAACTAACCCGAATAATGTTGGTACATCTGTATCAACTGATCCAATTGTTACAATAACTAAACCCCCCCTCATATCCGAATATCCGCAAATATTATCAGAAACTAGGATGACTTCACAGCCTGGATCTAATTTTCTCAGAGAGTTGAAAATATACATATCATAATTCCCCTACTGCAATCTATCAAGGACATTCCCATCTATGTCAAAATAGTAAGGGACCTGTGTTGAAAAACCTCGAAGAAAGCCTCAAGGCCCTGTCACTATCCACATGATGGGGAAATTATCATAATTAATGATTTTTCAGTCTTCGTTGACTAAATATAATGGTCCATAGAATCCTATCGTTACCATTTACATTGATGAGACACCCATCCCAAATACACTAATAGATTTATGGGCAGCAATTAATGTAATGAATAAAGAAGTCTTTATCATCCTAGGCTTGCATGAGCTGAGAAAAACACCTAATGTACTTGAATTAGAGGGATTGGTCCTATGTTAAGCCATAAGGGGTATTAGAAGACGTAGTTATTATAGTGGATTCCTGGAGATATCCAACATATTTTCTTATCTTGCAACCTAAATAAAATTTAGGGGCGTATCCCTTAATCCTCAGAAGACCCTGGTTGGCCACTGTGGATGCATTTATACGTTGTAGGTTAGGTTGTATGACAATTTTACATGGAGAGGCTATGAAAATCCTTAGCCTTTATCCCCCTACAAAACCAAGTAGGGAGCTGGGAAACCGCTTGTGGGGTGAGTTCGAACCCAAATAAGATAACTCCAATCCACTTCTTACCCTCAGTAAAGCCCAGTACTTTAAGGATGAGATAGAAGACAATATTATAAATGGTTTTATCAGTAATCCTCTTTCTATCACTTCTATTGAGAACTCGGGGGAGGAAGAAGCTGTGGAGGATTTGAGATTTGAACATATGAATACCACTCCAAACATCAAGAGTAGCCCGGTTGAAATAGAACCAGGTAAACATCTGAATGTTAACCCGAACTTGACTCACAAACAAAACAAAATGTTGTTACAGAAGTATAAAGAGGAATTTTCATGGGATTACACATATATGAAAGGAATCCATTCTAGCTTGTGCACCCACCATATCTATTTAAAAGAGGGTTGCAGTCTAGTTAAACAACCACAATAACATATGAACCCAACACTTAAGGAGGTAGTCAAGGAAGAACTACAAAAAATCCTAAATTCTAGTTTCATTTATTCAATTTATGATAGTCAGTGGGTATCCACACTTGCCATTGTCCCTAAAAATAATGGAAAGTGGAGAGTCTGTGTGGACTATAAAGAGCTTAAGAAGGGCACCCAAAAGGACCATTTCCCTTCGACACCTTGTCTAGAAATAAATTATTTTCATTTCTAGATGGGTTTAGTGGTTACAATGTGATATATATTACCCCAGAAGATCATGATAAAACCACCTTTACTTGCCCTTGGGGGGGCCTTGCATACAGAGTTCTTCCTTTTGGACTCTGTAATGCGCCAACAACTTTCCAACAGACAATATTGGGGATATTGTCAAATCTATTAAATGTCTGTTTAGAAATATTCATGGATGACTTTACACCTTATGGTGATGCTTCTGTAACAACATTAGTTAATCTTGAAAAAGTACTAGAACAATGTGTACAAACTAATGTTGCTTAATGTATATAAAAATGTCACATGATGATGAATGAAGGAACTGGGTTGGGACATTTTATCTTTGTTTATGGAATTAAAGTAGACCCTACTAAGATAGAGGTAATTTTGAAAATCCTAGTTCCCAAAACGCAAAAAGTGGTACATAGTTTTTTGGGACATGCAGGAAATTATAGACAGTTTATAGAAAAAAATTCAAGAATTGCATCCCCTTTATTCTCTCTGCTTATTAAAGATATGGAATTTGTTTGGATAGGGAAATATGAGAAAGCCTTTACAAAATTGAAAAAGTGTGTATCAACAACCCCTATTTTGTAAGGACCAAATTGGATTTTGTCATTTCATATAGCCATCGATGCATCTGATACTATTGTGGGAGTTGTGTTGAGTCAACTAGAGGACAAAAAATCATATGTTATCTACTACATCAGCAAGAATTTGACTCTAGCTAAATTGAACTACACCATGACAGAAAAATAATTTCTTGCAGTATTACATTCCATCAACAAATTTCGACACTACATGACAACATATCAAATGTTTGTGCACACTGACCACTCTGCCATTCATTTTATAATGAATAAACTAGTCACTAATGGTAGGATTACGTGTTGGTTATTACTATTCCATGAATTTGACATAAAAATCCTAGATAAACTTGGGAAAGATAATGTAGTGGTTGTTTATTTCTAGGCTGAGTGTTGATAATGAATGGATTCCTGTTGAAGATTCTTTTCCTGATGAATATCTCTTTACTATTTCAACTCACACACCGTGGTATGAAGACATCACTAATTATCTTCCTGCATGAAGATTCCCACAACACCTATCCTCGCACGAGAAGAAAAGAGTTGTTCAACAAAGTGCAAGATACTTTTGGATCGAAGGAAACCTTTATCACATCGGGTCAGATCATCAGATCAGGAACTATGTGAGGGAGGATTAAATCTTTAATATCCTTAAATATTTTCATGAAGAACTTTGTGGGGGACACTTTACAGGTAAAAGGACAGGTTATAAGGTGCTTTCAATAGGGTAATATTGACCTACTATATTTCAGGATGCAAAGAAATTTGTGAAAGGATGTGACAATTGTCAGAGAATGGGTTAACCACTCGAATTAGATGAGATTTCATTATACCCCTAGATAATTTTAGAACCATTTGAGAAGTGGGCCTTGGATTTTATAGGGCCAATTAATGCTCCATCTCTACAAAAGTCCTACATCATGGTCTGCATAGATTATGTCACAAAGTGGGTTGAAGCGAAGGCACTAACCAGAACTACAGAATAGGTTGTTTTAGACTTTTTGTTTGAAGACATTTTTGTTCACTTTGGGGTTCCTCTGGAAATAGTGATAGATGGAGGGCCACAATTATATCTCATTTGATCCAGAATCTATTTGAGAAATAGAAAGTCCATCATAGGATTACTTCACCTTATAATCCACAGGTAAATGACCAAGTGGAAAGCACCAATAAGGTTATTGATGGAATTCTTACCAAGATTGTGGCTATTCACTAGAGGAATTGGGATGATAAATTGCTAGAAGCGATGTGGGAATACATGACTACATGGAGGAGCACTACGAGATTCTCACCATACGAATTAGTGTATGATAAAAATCCTTTATTTCCCATAGAGTTCGAAATAAAACGACTGACAACAACACTATAAGTGAAACTAGATTTGGCCACAACACATAATCAATGGTTAAATAAGCTAAATGAACTTGATGAGAAGAGGTTGGCTACCATTCAAAAAACATATATCATCCAACAATAGAGAGCTAAGTGGCATGGCAAATTCATCAAAAAGAAGGTGTTTCCGAAAGGAGACTGGGCTCTATTATATGATTCACGATTCAAGGATTTGAATGGTAAGCTCTGCACTGGAAGGCTAGGTCCTTATGAAATTGACACGGTCTTTGACAATGTGATTGTGAGTTTAGTCACCATTGGAAATTCTAGGACACCATTAATTACTAATGGGAATCGTCTCCAGTTATATCACAAAGCAACTTCAAAGGATTCATTTGTCAACATTGTCTCGAAATCTGATCTTGAAATTATAGGAGTAGGGGAGAGTTCTCCTGCTCTACCAAATTTTTATTTATCAATAAGTGTAACAACTGAAAACCAAATATATTGGTGGCTGATACACCAAAATAATAAAAAGAAAAAAGAGGAAAATTAATAAAAATAAAATAAACTAAAAATATGTCTGCGAAAACCTCTTCTAGGTGCGCAGGCAGATAATGGTAACAGTTGAAAACCACTATGTGGTAGATGTTACACATTCGTTTCCTTGTAACATCATCATATATTTCATACATTTTACCTTATGTTGTTAAACACATAAGTCTTTTCCTTCTTTCTTTAATTTCTTTTCAAACTATTGTAATAAGAGTTCTGTTGTAAAGAATAGAATTAGCGATAACATCTGTTGTAACAGCTAACAATTTGCAGCAACAAATCGGGCATAATCATATACCTTAATAAATGATATCACCAGGACGTTACCATCGGAATATAAGACCTAATCAGCATGTTTCCTTCAAAATCATTCACATCACTAGTACTTTTCTTCTACATCACTTCCTGTGAGCCATTCGAAAGGTATATTGCTTTTCTTTATTTAATGATTATGGAAATTAACATGCTATTCCACCTGATGGCCAAGGATGACCATCGCATTAAAAATCGGGGGAGGGTGAACCATTTTGTAATATGTAATTTAAATCAAACATTAAAGTGACAAACCTTGTAATCATCGGCAAATCCTATAATCATTATCTTCTTTTTATGTCAAGCGTGCTATAGGTTTAAATCATATTTAAAACAAATCTTCATGACCCTAGTTTAATAATAAGACCATAACACATATCATACGATCCCCTGATTTGACATCACTTCTTTTTCTGCCCCACTTTTATTGCTCTAATATCTATCTCAACAAAGCCCTATATCTTCATTTCATAGAATTCTCAGAAGAGTAAGAAGACATAGCACATAGGATATTTTTCGAAGTAGAGATGGGAGGAGCAGCGGTCAAGAACGAGCCCAATTCCACATAAGCATTGGAGAATTTCCCAGAGGCAAGCCAAATTTTTGAAGAGGCGGGGTGGTTTGAATTCTTCGAATGACTCAAAGGGTTAGAAGAAAATGTTGCCTTGGAGTTTGCCAAGAATTTGAACAGGAATTAGATGGAGGTTAGGGGGTTGAAGTTAGAAGTCACTGAAGAAGTAGTTTCCAAAGTATCAACATTTCAATCCAAAGGAAAAAATGTGGTTTAACTGGAAAATCAGTGATCCTTCTCTGAAGGAAGAAATTTTGCAAGGGGAGGAACAATTGGAGAAGAAGGGCAGGGGAATTGAACGATTGTCACTTCCTCATCCATGGGGATATTTTTCCTTAGACATTATAAAATATATTACTTGTGAATAAATGGTGACATTAGTGTTTAATTATCATTTCCCATTGTTAAACCATCTTCGACACAGACAATCGGTTAACCTCCCATATTTCCTGTTGGAGAACTTGAAGCATATGGATGCTTCCGTGAAGGTTGTTTTGCATTGAGAAACTTGTGTCACTAGTCACAACCTTATAAAATTAATCATAATGGACCCAAGTCCAGATCTGGGAAGAGTTTATGAGAAGAAAGATGAGGACTTCATGCTATAAGCAAGCTGAAACCCCCGTTGGCGCTCCAAACAAAGCTATGGTGACTGAAGAGCAAGGGAAATCCTCTAGAAGCAGAATCAATTAAAGATCACTGGAAAATATAATAGGTGGAAATATACATAAGAAGAGGGTCAAAGTCAACACCTAGCCATAGCCCCCACCTCCATCTAGAAAAATGGTCAAGCAGGCATAAGGATGCAAGGGAGAAAAGAGAAGAAGAACATACCCATCCTGAAGAGGTTCCTTTATCAGGTAAGGATGAGACTAAAACCTTGCTACATAAAATTGAAGAATTAGAAAAAGAGAATAAAGAATCAAGGCAGAATTTAGAGGATAGTAAATTAGAAACAAGGGTCCCAGGTTTGGATACTTTGGCAGAGGCTGTTGATAAGATGAGAGAAGAAACTACACTAGGTTTTGTATGTTCAGCATGTGCTAAGATTTTAAAGATAGTCGGGTATAAAGTTTTTGCTATAAGTAACATATCGCTAGGAACCCAAACTGAACTCTAGGAAGCTGATACACAAGAACCCGTTAACGATGATATTGTTACAAAAGAATTAGTAGCTGAAACAAAGCATCCCACAGTGATCAACCTGGAAGCCGTAATATAAGAACCTACCAACGACATTGTTGTTACACAAGAACCAACAGTTGACGTAGAGGTCCCTTAGGAAGAAGAAGTAAGAGTTGATCCACAAGAACCTATTTATGAAGTTGTTGTTACACAAGAACCAGCAGCCGAAGCAGAACAACTAAAATCTCAAGATGTTGTTACACCTCTTATTGATGCTCCATGTGAGAGAACATGAGTTCCTGAAGCAAAATGGTGTTCAGAATTTTTTGTTGATATCATAATTACATAATTGGAAGCAACTGGAACTCTCTTTGAAAAAGGGAGTGATCTCACTAGAGGAGCATCAAAAGTTGTAAATACTCTCAAAGAACAGTGCGCTAAGAGGAAGTTTACGGAGGAGTGGACATGATGGGAAAGGAAGAAAATTAAGAAGGAAAAGGAGGAATATGTGAAACAATTATAGCAGGAAATTCAAAACTTAACAAATGATAAAAACAAGTTGTACGGAATCTCCCTGAACCTATTGGGGTGTAGAAGGCCTTCCCCATCCTATCCAATCTTTCTTTGGAAAATATTTTATTTGTTTTAGTGAAAAGTTGTCTATGAGAATAGATTGTATCTAGGTAATTCTACCTGGACTTTTTTAGATGTTTTTCGTGCATGTGATTTTGATGAGCAAACCTGACTTTGTGATCTTTTTCTACATAATATGATTTGTGAATACACTATTCTACATATGGTTGTACTCATTTTCTCCTACATGGGGGACTTTAAGTTGTGCGCCTTCATCTCTTTCATGATAAATCAAGTAGAATGGCATTTGGTCATCAAGTCATCTAACACCAATGAAGAGAATGAAACCTTGTGGATAAGACTTGAACCAGGCATGGCTACTGAATTGATGCGCATACTTAGGAAGTTTCTGAGTACCCCTGATATAAGAGAACAATCATCCATCTATAGGAGGAGTATTGTTGGGTTTTTCCTCAACTTCTTTACACAATTGAAGAGACGAGCATTGACTGGATGCCTTAAACGTACAGAGGCTAGTAGTGCATGTTTGTAGGAGTGTGACCCTTTTGGGTTTCCTAATTTTGTGGTCATTATTACACAAGTTCCAGAATATGCCAGGATTGTGGAATGGGAGCCTTCTGTATAGGGCTTAGATTTTGGTATCCCTTGATTTGGATTCTGCTTGAAGAATACCAACCCCATTATGATTGTGTGTTTATGAAGAGAATTCATGGCCACATCAGTTGATGGCTAATTAGGGTTACAAACCAGTTGATGAAGATACTGCTGGTTCTTATAACTTGACAGACTTACAACAGTGATACAACAACAATACCTAAAGATTCTGCATGAGGACATGCAATTTCTTTAGTTGGGGGTGATGTTGGGTGAGCTTTTTAAGCATATCTTAGACACCTCTTTCCCCATTTTGACCATTACCTCTCTATAAACCTATGAATTTTATGTCCCAACTACCATTTTCCCTGGTTATAAGAGAAATCCTTTCTCAACATATTATTTTCCATCATTCATTAAATATTGAATGAAGTGATGTATTTTTTAGATGGCTAACCAAGGTAATTGTGGCGAAGTTCTTTGGTTATTTTTCTTTCAGGTGTTGCCTATGAATAAGGACTAAGGATGAGAAGTTTTTGTTTTCACTTGTTGTTACACTTCGAGGATTTGTTTTTGGAGTCTGAATTTTTGTTGTTACATCTTGAGTTGTTGTTACATCTCGATTTCTCGTTAGACCTCAAGTTGTTACACTGCAACTGCCAAAGATCGTGGTTGGTGTCTTCAAAGAAAGTTGTCAAGGATCATGAATTGTCTATGGACAATCAAAGGATCTCAGCAGTTATGATTGTGGAGATGATGTAACTTGAATTGGTCCTTTATTGGAAAACTATTTGTAATGCTTTCTATTTTTCTCTTAATATTGATCAGCATGAGAATTGTGAGATTCTCATGATTGATTTGTTCCCTAATTTTTGAGTCTTGTAAACTTTATAAAAAGGTTCGGTTCCATGAAAAGGGAATGAAAACACATCAACAACATCGACATTTTGATCTTGTAATTTCCAGTTATTTTTAATACATAACACTTCTAAGTGATGTTCATACAGATTTCATATTGAGTTTTTAACTAGTTTCCATTTCATCCATGTGCCCTACTAGGGAGGAAGGGCCCTCCTCTTTAGTAGGGATTATAGTAGTCGTAAATTAGTTGTTTGGTTTATCTTCCTTTTAAGTGTGCTTCATTAATGTTGGTGTATGAATTGTAGTACTAATGCACTTCTCTTCTTAAGATTCATTATATGTTGTTACATAGGATTGGTTAGGACTATAATATTTAATCAACCAATACACTTTTGCTAATGATGTGTGGTGTGCTTGTTCCTTGAGAAAAACATAAAGTGTGATGAGTGAATTTGATTCTTGTAGAATGTCTTTTTAATTTCTGCATGAGTTCTCTAAATTCTACAATTGTGTTCAACGACATTTTCTTTCATTGCTTTCCCTAGATGTTATGTATCGACGCAGATAGTGTAGACACCTTTGAAATAAACAGACCTACCCTGGTTGATAAATAAATGATTTCAATTAAGTCAAATTAAACAATGATTAAATAGAAACAACACCAACCATAGATTAAGCTGAACTAAATCACTCTTTCATCCAATCATCCCCGTGCCATATTCCAAGCATGAATGTGGGATTATATGGGTTAAACCTCCTTAACCCTCAGTCACACTGATTTCACCTCAATTGATCCATAAATCACTAATACCAAAACAAGGTTGGATGCCTCTGATTTTATTTACCATACCTAGAGGAATTTTCCTATCTCCAACCATCCATCAAGAGTTCCAAGTAAAATCCCATCTCCACCCTTGACCCTTGGGAATTTTCTTGACACCACCTCACCAGGATCTAAAGTCTATTAGCCATCCAAATATTAAACCAAAATAAAGAACCTACTACACCATGTCTATCCAGGAATTAGCAAGGCAAGGTTGAAACCATTGTCAATCCAGGAAAATCCTATACTAATGACAACAAAGCAACCAAATAATCAATTGCAAGTACCATGCATCCAAATATCATTAATGGAATCACACATGCAACATGTTACTTGCAATGTTCACCTATTGTAGCTTCTCATCCAACCTTCTTCTTTGTTTCCCTCAAATTCCCTTTCTTGCTTGCTCGCTTCCCTCCATGTACAAGTGAATGTTAGAATGCTCTAAGTGTGTAAGATTGTATGAGTGTGTAAAGAGTCTGGAAGAAGAGAGCTAGAATTATTTCTCTCCTCTATTTCTTTTCCTTTTCCTTTTTCTTCAATTTCCCCCAGTTTCCTACATTTTTTCCCTTACATGCATATTTGTGTCCCTTCACCTTCCTTTTCTCCTATTTTCCTTTATTTATTTAATTAATTTCCATTTATTGCATTTTTCCTTTTCCAATGACTTTTCCAATTTCCATAGCCATTAATTAACCAAAAGTGATACCCACTTTAATGTTTTCCCACCACGCAACTTGGAATATGTGTCCCATGACCTTGGTCTTATTTTATGTACATGGAAAGTCAACCTCGGGCTATTATATCTACAGTTAGACTTCAAGAGAGCAAGGACCATGATTCTTATGAATAGTTTTCAATGAACATGCCATGTCAATCACATTTCAAATCTAGCATACTTATAAAATTAACATAATATCAATCACAAAGTCATACCAACAAATCCCTAGAACATACACAATTAATCAAACACACCACACAATTGATTACTCTAGATAAATCATATACCGAATGCACCTAATTGTACTAGAATATAGTAAAAAATAACATTACAATCAAATAGATTCATATCCTCAAGCTCCATCAACATGAATCAACCTCTATGGCAAAATAGGAGACAATACAATCCAAGTATTTTTCTCAATCCTTACTCCAATTAGAAGAAAAATTAAAACTTAAATCGCTTTATTCATAAATGATCTTCTCACTTGAATCAAGAACCATAGACTTTGACTACACTTTCATCGCAGAAAATTAGATTGGCATACTGTTGCACAATATAAGATTGGCATATGGTTGCACCAAATCGGATTGACATACATTCACACCAAATTGGATTGACATATAATTGCACCAGATTAGT
>APFE030008782.1:193112-253124 GCA_000404065.3 Pinus taeda | reverse complement strand
TTTCTCATCATTCATTCCTCAAATGCCTTGGAAATTAATTAATTAATAGTTTATAGTTGTTGAATTGCATTTAAATTGATTTAGGGGTTTTGTGTTGATAAATTAGGATTTTTGGACTAAATCACTACAGGAAGGCTCAACAACGTGTAAATGGCTTATTGTGTGACATGTGGCATGACAGGCAGGTCAAAGCGAAAGGCATGGGCGAAAAGAGGAATGTCCAAGCATGGACAAGCACCTATTCCGCAGTGGAAACATTCCTCCTATATGCACGGTCAACGCTTAGTCAACTCTGGCATGTTGGCACAAAGGCAGTAACAGCACTCAGTTTTAGTCCATTTGATTTTTAAGTTGTTTCCTAGTTTTTAATATGCGTAAGTAGAATAGGAACATCTCTGTGTTTTTACCAAAAGCAGCAACAGCCGCCTATGGATAAACATCCATTTTTCAAAGGATGTAATGCATGTAATTAAAAGACTGAACCAGGACATATGTTCGTTTACACTACCGTTTTGATATTGCAGACTGTTACGTTTTTACATTGTCACTTCAAAACAGAGCTTTTGGTTTTAATATAATATCGCATTACAATCTCTGTGCATCGTTTTAATACTGTGATCGTGGTGTGATTATCTCGGTGTGCCAAAGACGCGGACGGGCCCTGCGTGCATGGTATACCGACATTTCATTTACGTTTGCATTGTATTTGCATTGTGATTTTAATTTCATTTTACATTCAAGCGTTTGAATGATGTTTGAATTCGATTTATATGCTCAAAGATTTGATTGATGCTTACGTTATGTTTATGAATGCGTTATTAGATGTCTGTGCATGTGTTTGAATAAACCCTCTTCTGGGTTGTGAATTGCATCCCGTAAAGGATTCGATCCAGGGTTGTTTATAAAACACTGATATGGACGATGTTTATGAGTTTTCCTTTGCATGCCTTCATTAAATATTCATGACTGTTGAATGACATTGAACAGGGGTTTCATGTTGGTGTCTCTGTAAGGAGACCGAATCCTTTAAAGATAGTTATATACAACACGTTATGGATTGCATTTTAGCTGTTAATAGCATATGGTTTGATGCTTAGTTAAGGCATTGATTGATAGTTTAACAATAGATTTAATCTTAGCACTGTACTTAGGAGTCATAGGTTTAAAGTAGATCCTTTATGCTTATATATTTTAGGCACACGCCTCTAAGTATACGCACCCTGGTTGACAATTAATTTAGACCAATCTAGCACCCCTAGATAGGACACTACAATTTGGTTGAAGTTGTTAACACTTATGACAAGATGTTTCAGGAATCTAAAGATTTTCCTCCTAAAAAGGGAATCCAACATGAGATTCAATTGCAGATGGATGCACCTCTTACAAACATTGGAATGTATAAAATGTTAGTTTTGGAGAATGAAAAATTCAAGAAGCAAATTCAAGAGTTGCTTGACAAAGGGGTTATCAATTCTAGTACATCTCCTTATAGGTGTCCTATCATCTTGGTTCAAAGGAAGGATGATACATGTCGCATGTGTGTCGATTTTAGAGCTTTGAACAAATTTAATGTAATGAATCACTATCATCTTCATCGTATTGATGATTTGCTCGATTAGTTAAAATATGTTGTATATTTCACTAAGTTAGATTTGAGAAGCGGTTATCACCAAATAAGGGTTGCTGAAGGTCGTATTTGGAAGACTGCTTTCAAGACAAAACAAGGTTTGTTTTGTATGGTTAGTTATGTCATTTGGGCTTTGAAACACACCTGCAACATTCATGAGAGTTATGAATGATGCATTGGGACCATTCCTTGATGATTTTGTCATAGTCTACTAGATAATATTCTGATTTTCAGTAAGACTCGTGAAGAGCATGTCAAGCATGTGAAACAAGTTTTAGATGTCTTATTTTAAGATGTCTAAGTATGAAATTGAGAAAACTTCTTTGGTTTATTTGGGCCATATCGTAGGAGGGGGTGAATTGAAGATTAATCCCTCAAAAGTTGAAGCTATAGTCAATTTGCCTAAACCCAACAATGTAACAAAAATTAGGAGCTTTTTGGGAGAAACTCAATATTGGAGAAAATTTATAGCTAACTTCTCATGCAATACAACACCCTTACATGCTTTGACAAGTGTGAAATAAGTCTTTCAGTGGATAGGAAAGCAACATAAATCCTTTGATACATTGAAAGAGAAAATCAATACAACAATAGTTCTTGCACTTCTAGATATTAAGTAGCCATTTGAAATTCAAACTGATGCAATTGATTATGCCATGGGAGCAGTTTTGATACAACATGGTAAGCCTGTTTGTTATCATTTTGAAACCTTTACTAACATAGTAATTAACTGTCCAACTTATGATAAAAAGTTGTATGCTTTGGGACAAAGCATGAAGAAATGGAAGCACTATTTTATGGGTAAAGAAATGATTATTCATACTTACCATCAACCTTTGCAATATTTACAATCGCAAACAAAGCTACAACGATCTAGAAATTTCAGGTGGATGGGATTCCTAAAGCAATTTCATTTGGTAATCAGGTACAAGAAAGGTATATACAACAAAGTTGTTGATATGTTATCAAGGCCTATTGTTAATGAATCTATCATTCTTAAGCATAACTCAATCATGCATGAAAGTTATATTGAACAATATGCTCAAGATGATGATTTTAAAGATGTTTATGCAATCTTTCAAGGGAATCATGTTGAAGAGTTGGATTATCATGTTCATAAAAAGTTGTTGTATAATCTTGGAAAGTTATGTGTTCCATAAGGTAAAAGAGTCAATGTCATAAGGGAAGTCCACACTTCTCTTATTGCTGGTCACTTTGGTGTAGGCAAAACAGTTGCAAAAAGTCAGAGATATTGTCATTGACCTCACATGAATGAAAGTGTTGCAAGACATGTAAGAGGATGTTCCATGTGTGCTACTAGCAAGCCTAGCAATAGGAAATTGGGTTTGTACACTCTAATTCCTATTCCTTCTCATCCTTAGGAAAGTATTTCTATGGATTTTGTAGGAGGACTACCAATGTCAAAGAAAGGTCATAATTATATTTATGTTTTTGTGGATCATTTCAGCAAAATGTGTGTGTTAATACCATATAAGAAACAAGTTACAACTGAATAGATTGCAAAGATGTTATTCCAAAATGTATGGGTTTACTTTGGGTTGCCCACTTCTATTATTTCTAATCGAGATTCTCGATTTGTCTGGAATTTTTTGTCAAGCTTATGGGAACTCATGGACACCAAGTTTAAGAAGAGAACAACACTTCATCCACAAATCGATGGCCAAATAGAAGTGGTAAACTGAACAATCGTACATCTCCTTCGTGGACATTGTGGTAAGCATCCTAAACTTTGATATGAGCATTTGTATTACATCCAACATGCCTACAATCGTGCCAAGCATTCATCTACACAAGTATCTCCATTTGAAGCTTGTTTGTGTTATTTGCCAAAGTCTCCTTTGGATTTCATATTTGGTAAAGATATTATAGTAGATGGACATAATGATGTGAACAAAGCCAAGAATTTCATTGAACAAATTAAGCTAGTGCATCAAAGAGTACAAGAGCCACTTGAGAAAAGCAAGGCAAAGTACAAAGCAAGGCATGCCAAGCATCAAGTTGATCATGATTTCCAAGTGGGAGATCAAGTTTGGTTTTATATCAATAAGGAAAGACTTCAAGGTGAAGTTAAAAAGCTCAAGCCAATCAGATATGGTCCTTTCAAGATTTTGGAAAAAATTGGTAACAATGCTTTCCAATTAGATTTTCCACCTTATATGCAAATTTATTCTGTTGCGAATGTAGAAAAATTGAGATTATATGAGCCTCCAATGATTGATGATCATGAAGAGAATGTTTAGATTCCGTTCATTGAATATTTTTCTCCTGAATATTTAGATGAGTTGTAGGAAGATATAATTCTCGACAGGAGAATCAGGACTTCACGTAGAGATAATGTGGAGTATCTTCGAGTGGGGATCAAAGGTACTAATCCAATTAAAGAAAGGTGTATTGAGATCGATAAAGTGAGGGAGTTGTACCCTCATTTACTTGTTGAATAAAAATAGACTTTTGGTGGTCCAAAAGCTTCTAGTGGGGAGGAATGATCCAGGGGATAAAAAACATGCTAAAAATTTAAAGTGCTTAAAATCACTCAAAACTAGTGTTAAATCATAGTGTTCATCATTCTGGTTCCAACTCCACTTGAACCACCTCAATCTGACATCATATGCAACACTTATCATGTTCTAAAGTATTTGGCAAATAGTTAACAGTTGACTTGCAAGGTTGATTGGGCTGCTAATTGGGTAGGTCGTACGATGACATCATCAGCTGATTGTGTAGGGTATAGTGTCAAACGGGCCAATCCTGTGATGACACATGGTAGGGTCATACAGGCTGAGTTGGTAGTTTGTGATGGGTTGTTATGTTGAAAATGGAAACAAGAAAATCCTGATTTAATTTTCCCTTCAATTAAATCAGGATAAAATTGTAACTCCACATCACAAGACAACCAGAATAAGTTAACTAAATTAATTTCAGTTAGTCGGCTCAATTAATTCGATTTGAGGGCCTAACTTGAGTAATGTAGAGTGGTTCCTAAATTTTAGGAGGCTAGATTGAGTTTAATTTGAGTTGTAATAGTTTAATTCAGCTGAACAAAGTTAATGTAAGTTAAACTAGTTCCAAATGTTGGAGGAACTAGTAGGAGGTCTAGCAGTGGGGTGAAACTTCATGTGTTAAAATATTTAACTGATAAATCAGCCATAATTAACTCATGCACGCATGAAATTCTAGTTACCCAGCTGATACTAGAGTTCAAGGGCAGTGTACTATCAGTTGTATAATTTTCCAAGTTGTACAGGTGGTGCAAACAGTTAGAGAAGGGCCTATAGGGATTGCACAGTTTAGGATGGGGATTCCCCTAATTAATAGGGGGTTAATTCCTTGAGAAAAAACATAAGGAAATAGGAGCTTGGTAGGCAAAAAAATTGGCTAAGTATTGGTCAGAGTTAGCTTGTGAAGCAGCGAGATAGATTGTACTAGTGTAGAGTTTGCTCAGGCTTGAAAAAGCATTGTAAATCTTCTCTATTTTTATGATCTAATGAAATATACATATAGGAAATGGTTTTGAGAAGAAAGCATTCCCCTTAAATAAATATCTAAGCATATGTGATTGAATCTTGTCTCATGTTTTGTGATTTCTCAATCGGTTAATTGTTTTTGCTGATGAGTAGAGTAGATTCAAGCCTTTTGTATTAGCATATTACATAAGAAGTTTTAATCTACAAGGAATTTCTACATGGTATTAGACCAGGAATCACAATAGAAGAGAAGAATTTGATTTTGTCTTTGCAGGTAAATCAATTTTGTAGCATTATTTTTCAGAGCCAGCAGGATGTCGTTCTATAGATTAAGACTCGAGTATGCCATTGAGGGTAGCTCAAATTATATTGCTTAGTAGGACAAGATGGAGGTAGTGTTGGAAGATAACAAGCTAAAGGAATTCATAGACAATGATATTCCTAAGCCTCTAACAACTGATGCTCAAGATCTGGTAGAGTGGAAGAAATGTGTGGCATAGGTGAGGAGGATCATACTAGAAGGAGTTTGATTATCCAAGGGATCAATTTAGTGCTCAAAATTCAAAGCACTCAAACATGCTTGAAACCTATATGATTAGATATACCTCGAAGATCTGAATCCAATGCAATTCATTTCACTCAAAATTGATATCGTATGATCCCATTATCGTGTTTTGATTGATTTAGCAAACAACTAAAATATTTAAGTTTTGGGTTGCAGGTACACCTAGTCAGCAATCCGTACGCTTACTAGGCATTTGACTGGGCAGGTGACTATGTATATGAGGACATATTTCTTGATGACACTTGTCTCGTTCTTATTGGTTGTGTTTGGTGTGATTTCATTGGTTGAGTTCTGGACCAATGAAGGAGAGCCACGCGGGCCAATCGGTGACTGCCATGTGGCCTCCTTTTATTTGGTAGAATTTGGTTTATGGCTAGATCGGGCCTCCATGGGATTCAAACTTGTGACCTCCACCGAACAACAACAGGCTCGTGCCACTGCGCGCACTATATTGGTTCTTAACCTATATGGTTAGAATCCCCATTTAAACTTTACAAAGCGCATAGTTGAGGGAGGAGGTAGGGTAAAGCCCCAGCCCTTGGCCACCCCAATGTCCACGCGACCGCAGGTGGAGGGGCCAAGGGACTAGGCCTTAGCCCAGCCCAGGGCCACAACCCGCAACACCAAACACTGATGGATCCAATGTTAAGACCGAAGGTGGAAGTTTGGAGGGTGCTAGCCCTAGGGTGCTAGCCCTAGGGTCACATGACCCCATATACGACCATGGGTGCAACAATGTGGAGGGTGCCAACCCCAAGGCCACATGGATGGCCACTTAACCAGAAGCATGGAAAAACCAAAGGGCACAGAATTATGCCCTAGAATATCGGCCCCCTATGTGGTTATGCACCAACATGAACAAGTTTTTGGGAACTGGGGGCTTAATGGCCGAATTAATGGTCCTACAATTTCGCCCATCGGGCGAGATTATAGGCCAGAATTGTGTGTCGGTTCTGGGTTTCAGGCGCTCATGCTAGATTTTTGGGTTGAATTATGGGATGACTAGCCATATAATTTGGGAAAAACTTGCAAGATGCATAACTTTCTTAAATTTTGGCCAAATGAGGTGCAAAAAGAACCTAGATGGGGGTTTTTGACAGTGATGGATTCATTAGAGACATCAATTTTTCTGCTTGGGCATTGTAAAGCCACATGAACATACTTTTTAGCAGTTAATGAAAGAGGCCCTGCATTGGAAGCTGGACTAGGAGATGTAGCCCAGGAGAGGGGTGAATTCCTTTATCATGTTTTGTGTTATGTTTTAGATATGGTTATTTGTCTATGTTTGGCTGTAAAATTTGGTTAAAAATCACTTGTTTGGGTGTTTATTAACTTCATCCATTACCCAAAACACATATAAAATTTTACTTGTAATTTGTATATCACCTTCAGTTTTCAAATACAAATCATTTTGGTATCAGAGCATTAGGTTATTGTGAAGGTTTGATTTGTTTGCAAGTGTTTTTCTGATGCTTACAAGGTTGAAGCTTAAAATAGGAGAAGGTGAACTTGTGGAGCCAAGATCTCAAATTGTTTCAAGGAGAACAAACACACCTCAAGCTTCAATAGTCATGGCACATGAAGAATGTCCTGAAGGCATATTTGAAGATGAAAGAACTTTCAAAAAAGCATTCTTTGAGATGTCCGACTCATGGTAAAGGTTCTTTATAAAGAGATAAATGCAAGGTTGTATGGAGAGAGCTCAAAACCTCCAAAAGGATGTGGAGGAAGAGGAGACAAGCCTCCAAAAGGGAATGGAGGGAATGGTGACAAATCACCACCTCCACCTCCATCATCCTCATCCTCATCTTCTACTTCTACCCTTTCAAAAACACCTCCAAGTTCCCCAAAGGGACATGGTAAAACTCCTTGGCTGAAGCTTTATATTAAGTTTGAATTTCCTATGTACAATGGAGAGGTAGACGTTGAGAAATTAGATAATTGGATGCATCGGATTGAAGTGTATTGCAGGATACAAAGAATCAAGGATGATGAGACCAAAATTCAGCTTGCTTCTCTTAGATTGGAAGGTGCAACACTTATTTGGTGGGAATCCAAAACTCAAGAGGACATGAAGAAACATGGTAAGGTTTTATCCTCTTGGAATGATTTTTTTGTTACAATAAGAAGGCAATTTTATCCATTAGCATACATTCAAAAATCTATTATGGATTGGAAAAACTTTAGGCAAGTTAAGGGGGAAAATGTGCAATATTATACTCAAGGATTTAGGAAAAGAGGTTTGATTTTGGGTATAGATTTTTCCTCTCAAGATACTTTGCTCAAATACATTGGAGGATTACACAGTTACTTGACACATACCATTCTCATGTTTAACCCTACAAAACTAGATGAAGTTTGTCTATAGGTAACTCATTTAGAGGCAAGAGGGGAAAATGTTTCTGAAGAAACTAGTGAGTCATTTAAGTATGGAGAAAAAGGAAAAGGGAAGTTTAAAGGAAAGGATAAGAAAAATGTTGCAGCCAAGAAAGAAGGAGAAAATATCACATGTAAAAATTGTTCTAAAGAAGGCCCAAAATGTATTAATTAGAAACTTCATCTTGAAATGAGACTCAAAATGTTTAATAACAAGGAGAAAGAAAAGATTGTTGTAACTACACAACAAGATTTAGGTTATGATTCCAGGGATGAAACAAAGATCACAACCATGGGTTTGAAAGGTAAGGACATTGCAAGCACTAGTTCTTCAAATTGTCTCAATGATACTCAATATGAAAAAACAAGAATATAGGTTTTCCACATTAGAGTCATTTCAAAACATACCAAGATAGATACATTGTTTGATAGTGGTTCACAAGAAAATATTATCTCATAAGACATTGTCAGGAAGTTGAATTTAGAAACCATTACTCATCCAAAACCTTATCCTTTAGGTTGGGTATGTGAGAATGCAAACTTGTAGGTGACAGAGAAATGCATAGGTAGATTTGCAGTCACTGCAAACTTTCATGATGAGGTTGAACTTGATGTAGTTCCGCTTGATATATGTGGTATTGTTTTGGGAAGTCAATATCTTTATGATAGGAGGGATATTTTTCATCACCATGAGCAAAAATATCATTTGTTCAAGAATTTGATTGAGTACATTGTTAGAGTGCACAACAAGAAATTGAATTTATCTCTTGCGAATGCTGGTCAAATGAAGAGGATTGTTAATGATAGTCAGAATTTTGCATTGTTAATGTTCTAGCACAAAGATGTTGAGGAACCTAAAGCCTTTCAAGGATATGAATCAAGTTTGAAATATGATTTCATTGAGGTTTCTAATTCATGTGATAACATGTTTTAGGAGTCTAACAAGTTGCCTCCTAAAAGAGGTAAACAAAATGAAGTGCAATTGCGGTAGGATGCTTGATTGTTGAACATTGGTATGAAAAAGAAGCCAATGCTAAATCATGCAAAGGTCAAAATGAAAATGTAAAGGCTATTTGACAAAGAGGACATTGGTTATAAAATATCTTCTTGTGGGTTTCATAATGTTGTGGCTTTGAAGAAGGATGGTGCATGGTGATGGCGATCACATTTGATAAAGAGTCGAGCCAAGTGCAAGCCTAGACATGCTAAGCATTGTTATGGAAAAATGTTCAAGGTGAAGTGAATTTGAAATCAAATAAGTTTCCTTTGATTGAAGGTCGAGGAGGGAATGTTCAGATTCCTTCAAGGGCGGTTTTATTTTATGAAAATCTTGGGAAATTGCAGCAAGATGTCATCTTTAACAACAAGACAAGGGCTCTAAAATGAGGGAAAGAGGTGTACATTCATGAAAATCTCGAAGCGACAAGTCGAAGCAAAGCTAAGTGGATTAAGACTGGAAGGGTGAGGTAATTGTACCATCATCTAATTGTTGACTGAAAATGAGCTTTTGGAGGTCCAAAATCTTCCAATGGAGACAAGTGATCCAAGGGATCAATTTACTGCTCAAAATTCAAAGTGCTGAAAAATGATCGAAACCTATACGATTGGATAGATCTCGACGATATGATTCCAACGCAACTTGTTTCACTCAAAACTTATATCATATGCTCCCGATATCATGTTCTGATCGATTTGGAAAAAATCTAAAATTTTTAAGTTTCGGGTTGCAGGTACACCTAGTCAGTAGTCCGTACATTGACTGTGCATTTGATTGGGCCTGTGACTGTGTTTATGAGGAACTATGGTTGGATGACACTTGTCTCATTTTTATTGGTTGTGTTTGGTGTGATTTCATTGGTTGAGTGCTAGACCAATGAGGGAGAGCCACGTGGGCCAATTGGTGGCTACCACGTGGCCTCCTTTTATTTTTAAAAATTTGGTTTAAGGCCAGATCGGGCCTCCATGGGATTCGAACTTATGACCTCCATCGAACAACAATAGACCCACACCATTGCACCACTATATTGGTTCTTAACCTATATGGTTAGAACCCCCATTTAAACTTTACAAAGTGCATAGTTGGGTGAGGGGGTTGGGCTAAGCCTTAGCCCCTGGCCACCCTAGCATCCATAAGAACATAGGTGGAGGGGCCAAGGGGCTAGGTCTTATCCTAGCGCATGGCCACAACCTGCACACCAAACACCAATGGAGCTAGTGTTAAGACCGAAGGCGAAATATTGGATGGGGCCAGCGCTAGGGTCACATGACCCCATATACGACCATGGATAGAGCAATGCGGAGGGGGCCAACTCCAAGCCAACATGGTGGGCCATAAAATTGGGAGCGCGGAAAAACAAAATGATGCGGAGTTAGGCGCTATAATCTCGACCTCGTTTGCGGTAATATGCGCCAACATGACCAAGTTTTTTAGAACTGGGGGCTTAATGGTTGAATTAACGGTCCTACAATTTCGCCTGTCGGGTGGGATTGTAGGCCACATTTCCGTGCCGATTTTCGGAGCTCAAGCCAGATTTGGGTCGAATTGTGGGATGAGAAGCCATAGAATTTGGGAAAAACTTCTAACAGGCATAACTTTCACAATTTTTGGCCAAATGAGGTGCAGAAAGAACCCAAGATGGGGGTTTTTGATAGTGTTGGATCCATTGGAGAGATAAGTTTTGATGTTTGGGCTTTGTAAAGCCATGGAAACACACTTTTGATCACTTAATGAAAGAGGCCTTGCATTGGAAGCTGGACCAAGAGATGTATCCTAGTTGAGGGGTGAACTCCTTTATCATGTTTTGTGTTATGTGTTTAAGATATTGTTATTTGTGTTTGTTTCGCTGTAAAATTTGGTTAAAAATCACTTGTTTATGTGTTTAGTAACTTGATATATTACCCAAAACACATATAAAATTTTACTTGCAATTTGTATATTACCTTTAGTTTTCAAATAAAGATCATTCAATATCATATTGTCTCAAATCCCATGGGAAGGATACCCCATATGCAATGTGGTAAGCCTTGATAGACTTGTTTTAGAACAACAATGACCACATGAAGTTGGCATTGAAGGACAAGCTTTAGAAGATCAAGATGGAGAAGGGTGACACAATATCACAATACCTGAGCAGGTTCACCTAATGCTAGGAAGAACTCAGAAGTGTTGGTATTATAGTTGTTGAAGATGATTTGGTAAGCCTAGCACTTCTAGACGTTCCTATGATCTGGCACAACTACTAGGATTCGATAAATGGGAGGGAGAAGCTACCAAATTGGGAGCAATTATGGTCCAACTTGGTGCAAGAAGAGATAAGGGGGAACACCATAGATGGAACCTCATCTAAGCATGATGATGAGGAGAATTGTGCCTTGGCTGGAAATGCAAAGAAAGGTAAAGGGAATAAATCCCAATCCAAAGGAGATTCTGGTCAAGTGGGCAAGAAGAAATACTTGTCGAAGATAAAATGTTTTCATTGTCATGAGCTCAGACACTATGCCACGATGTGTTTGCACAAGAAAGCCGACAAGAATCCCTCAGGAGGAGCAGCATGTGAAGCTCTAGCTTCACAATTTGAGTTGGATTTCACACTCATTTCAGGCATGGTGACATCAATGATAGGTAGTGTGTGGTATCTGGATAGTGGAGCCTCATTCCATATGATGGGAAACAAAGAATTTTTCAGTGGCATGGAGGAGAAGGACCTCTAAATGCACATTGAGATGGGAGATGATGGAAAATATAGTGCAACCAATATCAATATAATTAGTTTTCAGAGAGAGTCTGATTCTCCTCTCACATTAAAATATGTCACATATGTTTTAGGTTTGAAGAAAAATTTAGTTTCAGTTGCTACGTTTTAAGATCATGGCTACGATGTGAGCAAAGGAAATGCTTTCCTTAGACATATTTCCACAGGACAAGTGAAGCGGATCGGGGTTCAGGTGAAGAACCTCTACAAAATGGATGTAGAAGACTATGTTGCCTTGAGCGCGAAAGCAGAGAAGGTGCAGCGCCGAGACATTGGTGAATTATGGCATAGGAGACTTGGCCATTTGCACCATGGAGCTTTGAAGATCATGCAATAGATTTCTATAGGACATCCCAAGGGTGAACTAAAGCAGCAAGATATATGCAAAGGGTGTACACTGGGATAGTACACCATAGCCACCTTTCATGATAAGGACATTAGAGTGCAATCAGTTCTTGAAAAAGATCACTCAGATGTGTGTGGACCTTTCTCAACAGCCTCCACGACCAAGCACATGTATTATGTGATATTTGTAGATGATTTCTCACGTAAGTGATGTATTTTATTCATGAAAAAGAAAGACTAAACATTCTCCAAATTTTCTAAATTTAAAGCACTTGTTGAGAAAAACCCTGGTGGGAAAGTGAAGGCTATCATAAACGATAATGATGGTAAATATGTGTCAAATGAGTTCAAGAACTTCTATGTATCAGAAGGCATTTAACGAGAGTTAATAGCACCCCATAACCCACAACAGAATGGGGTGGCTAAGAGGAAGAACAAACTTATTGTGGGAGTTGCACGTGCAATGTTACATGATTAGGGCCTACCGTTGCATGTGTGGGTTGAATCATTCAACACAACTATATATGTGCAGAATAGGAGTCCTCATTGGATTCTTGGGATGAGTACACTAGAAGAGGCTTTTTTTAGGGAAGAAACCAAATGTGTCACACTTCAGGATATTTGTTTCATCAATTTACTGTAATGTTACCAAGGATTCAAGGAAAAATTTAGATTCGACATCTAAGTTGGGCATATTTTGGGGTACATTGATACACCTCACAATTATTGGGTGTATCTCCCATATCACAGGATAACAATTGTTTGTAGAGATGTGAATTTTGATGAAGAGAAGGCCATGTGATGTTCCCTTGAGAGGGAGCTTCAGTTGCATGAAGATGAAGAGCATTTGGTTCCAAAGGAATAACCTCAAGATGATGTGGAGCAACCACATGTAGAGGAGTAGAGAGTGGAATAATCTACTCATGCAAATACATCCAAAGATGGAAGGAAGCACACTAAGGAAGCTGACAGGTTATTGCATGATGCTAGAGAGACTGTGGGAGCACCCACATCGCAACGCATGCAAAGGAGGTCACAAGATTGGTACACTTGGTACATATCTATGATGAGTGGGATAGTTGAGACAAAACCATACTCATTCGAGGAAGCAATGCATAAGACAGTATGGGTTGATTCCATGGTAGAGGAATATGATTCCATAGTTAGAAACAGTGTTAGGGAAATTGTCCCAAGACCAAAGAACAAGTAAATGGTATGTGCCAGGTGGATCTACAAGGTGAAGCAAGCAACAAATGAAAGCATCGAGAAACACAAGGCCATATTTGTCGCCAAGGGGTTCTCTTAGGTGGAGAGAATTGATTAGGAGGAGACCTTTTCTCCAATAGAAAGGTACTCTTCTATTAGATCAATTCTAGCACTTGCAGCACAGATGGGATGGAAGATACATCAGATGGATTTGAAGACAACATTCCTTAATGGAGTGGTTGAGGAAGAGGTGTACATGGAGTAGTCCGAAGGATTTGAGACCTTCGATAGAGAGTCACATGTGTGCAGACTCAAGCAAGCATTGTATGGATTGAAATAAGTGTTGGGGATACTAAGAGGGGGGGGGGGGGGGGGGGTTGGGGGGGTGAATCAATATTCCTTTTTACAATTTTTACTTTACCAGTTAAGATAACTTAGATAAAACACAAAATGAACCATAACAAGATAAATTATTTTATTAATAAGAAATTAGCGAGGACTCCAATCCTCTTTACGATAGATCACAAGCTCCAAATTGTACACCAATTTTTTCTAGGGCTCCAACCTTAAGGACACCAATCCAAAAACCAAGTCAATAAAGAAGAATTGTAGGGTTCCAACCCTAGCTAAAGACACCAATCTTTAATCCACCAAGCTCCAATATGTACATTTTCCAAGCACCAACTTGGTCTTCTTGAGGACTCTAATCCTCTAGGGCACCAACCCTATCAACTAGTTCAGGCTCCAACTTGATCTTCTCGAGGACAACTATCCTTTAGGGCACAAACCGTATAAATCTACTTCAAATATTCAATGTAGGTTAAATGGCTCTTCAAGGCTTCCAATGTCTTTTGCAACAAGCCTTGATAGTCTTCTTCAACAGAGCTCTCAAAGTACATTAGCTCATCAATTACAACTTTGTCAATCTCAAAATATGTCTCCACAACTCTTCATGTCACCCAAACAACTTTATTCAGGATCACATCATGAAGAATTCAATCATACATCACTAGGTCAACTAATGTCTTCAAGAATACCTTCATAATCTACTTTCACAAGTGTTCTTCAAACTATTCAAAAGGATTTTACACGAATCCCACAAGACTACTCTTCAAGTTGCTTGATAAATCAACCTCAAATGATGCTTCAACAAGGGGTTTTAGTATTATCTTCAAAAGTGCTCCAAATCTTACAAAATCACTTCCAGGTCTCCTTCAAAGATTATTCAAGTTCTACAATAGGTCTTCAAGATCTGTAGTAGGTCTTCCAATGAATTATCCAGTGCTTGCTCCTAGCAAAGAAAATAAATCCAAGCTTAATCAGTTCCAAAGTCCTAAGACTATTGCTTCAATATTCTGCTTTGTCCAAATATCATGAATTCTTCCAACATTCCAAGTTCAATAATTTTGAGGATGATGCTTGTAACAGGTCCTAGATCCTTTCCACAATACTGAACTAAAAATTATTTCCAAACTGAGGTATAGTACAATACTCATGGGTAGAAGAAGATATCTCTTAGGTATGAAAGAAGAACTACCACAACTCTAAAAATATATTTTTCACAAATCCCCACTTGTGTCTCAGTAGGTCTGCAATATATTATCAATATTGTGCCTTCAAGATCTGCAATTTAAGTCTTCCAAAGACTGCCTCAATTGTGCTCAATGGGTTGCTCTAGTAAGACCAAAAAAATGTGCTCTAGAAAATGTCTTCACATCTCAGATCCAAGCCTTCAAGGTGTCAACTCTAAAAATTTCAACAGGTCCAAGTCTCCATAGTTCAGGTCCGAGATTTACCAAGAATCATAGGTTTGAGCTCCTATGTCACAAGTTCTTAGATTCAAAAATATTTTTTTCTTCATAGGTCGAGTGCTTTTATCACAGTGTTGGGTTATTTCCTTTCCACAAAGATGAGAAATAGGTTTTCAATCAACCATAGAATCAAATTGCTTGTTCTAGGTTTGAAATATTGCAAAGGATCATCACAAATCTAAAATATTGCAGAGGATTATCACAGGTCCGAGTAAATCACAGGAGGAGGGTCGTAGTCTGCAATAGGGACATGTCTGAAGTGGCTGAAATTTTCCTCAGGATAAAGGCCGAAATACCACAGGGCTGAGTACTATAGAAGGCCAAAATTTCTCCTTGCTTCCTTAATTCTTTACCGAATTTGTTCACTAAATTTCTGAACTGAAATTTTATACTTATCTAAATGCACCTAGGATCATATATATAGTTGTTTGCCAAAGCGAAGGGAAACATATTTTGAAGAGGCATGTCAAGCCTACATAAGTCGACTTATAGAAAATATATTATTTTTGACATAAGAAAATAGATTCTCCTAAATGATAAGGTTTTGGAGTGTGAGTAGATGCTCATTAGAAAGGTCCTGAAAATTCTTTTAACTGGTGGAGGAGGCATTTCAAGGTATTGATTCTATTGTATAGAATAAATTATTGTTTTGTGACATTCTTTATAATTTATTGACAGTTCTTAGGATTTCATAGCAAGGTCTTATAAAAGGCACCTTCTTATGATTAGGGCATCATCATTTATGGACATAGGGTTAGAGTAGATTTTAATAAGGCTACATGCTAGGACGTTAGGATCAGGGTATAGATGATTAGGGCATATGATGTGGACAAGATTTTAGGGTGTATTTATTTGGAACAAGCCTAGGGTATCATCATTATGGTATTAAGGTTAGGGTTCTTCATCATAAGGAAATAGGGTATAAAGATTAATCTATAAGGGATAAGGAAAGGGTTCCTTCACATATCACATTCTTGACACCATCCATTAGAATTAGGGCTTCATTAATTCATATACGTAAAGCATATTAGGACTCGCTTCAACTAGAGCATCTTTTATGCACCTAGGGCTCATGCATCATGCTTCAACAATCATATTGACATCAATGACAAATTTCAACAATCTCCCCCTTTGTCATTGATGGAAATATTCTCACCCTTTCAATGTAGGTTAACTAGTTCTTCAAGGCTTCCAATGTCTTCTACAACAAGCCCTGATAGTCTTCTTCAACAATGTTCTCAAAGTACCTTAGCTCATCAATGAGTCTCCACAACTATTCATGTCACCCAAACAACTTTCTTCAAGATCACATCATGAAGACTTCATTCATACATCACTAGGTACCCTAATGTCTTCAAGAACGTCTTCACGATATGATTTTACAAGTATTCTTCAAACTGTTCAAAGGGATTTTACACAAATCCGACAAGACTATTGTTCAAGTTGCTTCATAAATTAGCCCCAAATGATGCTTCAACAAGGGATTTCAATATTATCTTCAAAAGTGCTCCAAAATCTTACAAAATCACTTTTAGGTCTCCTTCAAAGATTCTTCAAGTTATACAATAAGTCTTCAAGATTTGTAGTAGGTATTACAAGGAATTCTCCAATTATTTCTCCCAAAAAACCAAAAAAATCCAAGCTCAATTAGTTCCAAATTCCTAAGACTATTGCTTCAGTATTTTTCTCTTTCCAGATATCATGAATTTTTCCAACATTCCAAGTTCATGACTTTTGAGGATGATGCTTGTAATAAGTCCTAGATCCTTTCCGCAATTCCAAACAAGAAAATGTTTCCAAGCTGAGCTATAAAAAAATAAATTTTCCTTAATGATAAGGTTTTAGAGATTCAGCCCCAAGGGTTAGCTTAGTTGGTCAAAAATTGTGCCTTGCCATAAGGAGGTCACAGGGTCGATTCTACCAAAAGCCCTTAGGGTTAGGTCTTGTTAGTAGGCTGAGGGGCGATTAGCCCAAATTTTCCCATGGACGTAGTGACCACTCACTGACCAGGGTGTTCGTGAACCACAACATCCAAAAAAAAAAAGAAAGGTCTTGGAGAGTGAGTAGACGCTCATTAGAAAGGTCTCAAAGTCATTTTTTAGCTGGTGGAGGAGGCATTTCAAGGTATTGATTCTATTGTCTAGAATAAATTATTCTTTTGTGTCAGTCTTTTGAATTTAGGATTTCATAGTAAGGTCTTCTGAAAGGAACCTTCTTATGATTAGGGAATCATCATTTATGGACATAGCGTTAGAGTAGAATTCAATAAGGCTAAATGCTAGGACATTAGGATTAGGGTATAGATGATTAGGGCAGAGGATGTGGATGAGATTTTAGGGTATATTTATTTGGAACAAAGCTAAGGTATCATCATTATGGTATTAAGGTTAAGGTTTCTTCATTATCTGGAAATAGGTTATAAAGATTAATCTATAAGGGCTAAGGAAATTATTCCTTCACATATCCCATTCTTGACACCATCCATTAGAATTAGGGCCTCATTAATGCATATACGTAGAGCATATTAGGACTCACTTCAACTAGGGAATCTTTTATGCACCTAGGGTTCATGCATCATGCTTCAACAATCTCCCCCTTTGTCATTGGTGGCAATATTCTTGGCCTTTCAACATTTTCTCCCCCTTTGAAATCAATGGAAAATGGTGTTAGGTCCCTACAATACTAGTGATTACCCCATTACTATTGTAGTTGTATCCCTTATTAATATTGTTGTGCCCCTATTGTCCCCATATTATTATTATTGTGCCCCATAGAATCTCTCTATTGTTATTTTTGTGGCTTTATATTATTATTGTTAGGTCCACTGGGTTATATTGTGACTCAGACTCCTATATATAGAAAGGAGGTTTTGTCATTTGAATCATCGAATAATGGTTCATTTGTGTAATTTAAAGGAGGTTACCCCCTCGAAGAGGCTGAATTCTAAGGCGTTCAACTATCTTTTCTATCTTTTTGTGAGCTGGTTTCATAACATTTGGTATCAGAGCATTGGATTCTAGGGTTTCACTGCTCCAAATAGGTCATCGTGGCATTTTCGCTATAACGTTTTTTTCTTTGACGTTTCAGAAGCTAAAAAAAACCCATTTGAGATGAAATCACACTGAACCTTAGGTCTAAATTTCAGAGCTTTTCGCACTATATTTGCGGAGATATGATCTGAGGAAGTTGGTCTTTTTGCAGACACCTAAATTACATTCCAAATAGGTGACCTGGGTAAAATCGTGATAGCTTTCTCTCTGAGCATCGGATTGAAATTTCATAAGAAGGTACAGAAAGAGGACAGACTGTAGTTTCTTGTATATATTTTTCAGAGCCAAAGGTCGAAACAGGACTCGTGGCACGTCGTACAAGTTCGCTCTATTGAACTAGTCTATAATCAGGTCACTCTGGGAGATTTGGCATCTCTTCCCTGGAGAATCCAATTTGGATCAAACTGGTGGCATTGGAAAGAGGACGCAGGGGGCTACGAAAAGTTGCAATTTTAGAACTAGATGATCTAAAATTACAAAGATACATCAGATTCAATATCAAGCTTCTAAAAAGTGAAAAAAGGTGTGCAATTTTTTTTTAATATTTGCATAAGCTTGGTTTGAAAAAATAGTTTGAAGGAATTCAAAGGGCATAGTAAAGCATTATTATCAATAATTGATGCCTCGAGGAAAGAAAATGCAAACACCTAGTAAGCAACCTAAAATATCTAGCGTGACTCATGAAGAAGATGAATAAATGCAACATGATATATCAAAATTATGAGACCAAGTGCAACAAGTGTCACTTGCACAAAAAGAAACAGAATCTAAGATGGATGGTTTAAGGAAAGATGTAGAAGCTAAGATCAATGGTTTAAAGAAAGGCGTAGAAGCTAAAATTGATGGTATGGATGATAAGATGGAAGAATTGAAGACAAATATGAATAAGTTGCTACAAGAAATGGTCAATAAGGGTGAAAGGGTACTAAAGGAAACTCATGATGAGAACAAAAGAAATGTTAATCATGATTCCATAGACTCTAATGTTGGATCAAAGACTCGCCATATTCCAAAAATTGATATGAGGAAGTTTGATGGCAAGGATCCTACCACATGGATATTACAGATGGAGGAGTTCTTCGATCTCAATAATGTGCAAAACACACAAAAGGTACGTATGGCAACTTTATATTTGGAACCAAATTAGTTTGTATGGTATCAATGGATTTGCTCTCGTAAACAATTTATCACTTGGGAAATTTTTACCGAAGAATTGATGGCACATTATGAGGATACAAAAAGCAACACTTTTTTTAGCCAATTGATAAGTCTCAAACAAAAGGGTCCAATAATGGAGCATATTGAGGAGTTCCAAAAATTGAACATAAGGGTAAAAGATATTCCAGAGGAGCATAGGATTGATGTGTTCATAGGGTCTTTAAAGGATAATATCCAACATGATGTTCACCTTTGGGAACCTGATTCATTAAAGAGGCATTCAGGTTGGCAAGAAAAATGGAAAGCAAAATTATGGCAACCAAGAAGCATACCACTCACAACTATAAAGATGTGGAAGTGTTGTTGCCCCTAGTCTTCCACAACCTATAAGGTTGACACCACAACAATTGGAAGAAAAAGAGCAAAGGGCTTTGTTACAGTTGTGATAGCAAATACACTAAAGGTCATAAGTGTGCTGAAAAGAAATTATTCTACATAGGTTGTGAAGAGGAAGAAGGAAAAGAGCAAGAAAGGTCAAAAGAAGAGAATATACTCCAGGAACAAAGCCTAGATAAAGAAGAAATGAATCCGACCATATCTTGTAATGCATTGGCTGGAATTACCATTCAAACCATCAAGATAGAAGGACAAATCAAGAAGAAAAAGGTAATAGTGTTGATTGATTCAGGAAGTACCCACAATTTTATTCATTGTAAGGTAGCAAAGAATTGAATTGCTTCTTATATCCAGCACCAGAGTGTCAAGTGATGGTTGCAAATGGAGGAACAATAAATTTCTCTAGAAAGTGCCATAATATCAAGCTATCCATGGGAGAATATGTATTGACTAGCCCAATGCATTCCATTCCAATGGGCGGTGCTGATGTTGTACTAGGAGTCCAATGGCTACAATCCTTGGGTACAATAGCTTTTAATTTTCAAGAACGTTTCATGAAGTTTTCTATGGAATGAAAGGAAGTTGAATTAAGGGGTATTGCAAGGAAACCAAGAAAGATAATCAGCTGTAACGGTATGACAAAGCTTCTAAAAAAGGAACAAAGAGGTGTAATTGCACAATTATGTTCGCTAGATGTTTCCACATTGGAATCATCTATTTCTCCATATCTCCAAAAAGTCTTGGATAATCATTCCAAGGTATTTGAGACTCCCAAAGGTCTCCCACCTATTCGTGATCATGATCATGCTATTCGTCTGATTCCAGGAAGTGTTCCTCCAGACATCAGGACGTACAGATATCCCTATGGCCAAAAGAGTGAAATTGAACATATGGTTGTAGGTATGCTAGAGGCTGGTATAATTCAACCTAGTCAAAGTTATTTCTTTTCTCCAGTAGTATTGGTGCATAAGAAGGATGGATCATGGTGCATGTGTTTGGATTATAGGTAGCTCAACAAGCTCATTATTAAAGATAACTTTCCCATTCCTGTCATTGATGAACTACTGGATGAATTGCATGGATCAATTTACTTCACCAAGTTGGATCTTTGTTCAGGATAGCATCAAATCATAATGAAGACTGAAGACATTCCGAAAACAACATTTAGAACTCATGAGGGTCATTATGAGTTTTTGGTCCTATCTTTTGGCCTTACCAATGCACCTTCTACATTTCAATGTTTGATGAATTCCATTTTCAAACCCTTCCTTGGAAAATCTGTGTTAGTATTTTTTGATGATATACTAATCTACAACAATTCTTGAAGGATCATGTTGGACATGTTGACAGGGTGCTACAACTATTGGAGGAGAAACAATTATATGCAAAAAGATCCAAATGTTTCTTTGGCGTACAAGAGGTGGAATATCTCGGTCATATTGTATCTCATGAATGAGTTAAGGTAGACCCTAGCAAAATTAAATCCATTAAGGAATGAAAAATCCCCACATTCATAAAGCATCTGCGAGGATTTCTCGGGTTGACAGGGTATTATCACAAGTTTGTTAAGAATTATGGGAGAATAGCAGCACCTCTAACAATGTTATTGAAGAAGGATGCATTTTCATGGACTCCAAAAGCAACAAAGGCCTTCCAACATCTTAAAGAGGCAATGTGCCAAGCATCGGTCTTAGCTACACCGGACTTCAGAAAAACCTTTATTGTGGAATGTGATGATTCAAGAAATGGAATTGGTGTTGCTTTAATGAAATATGAAAGACTGGTTGCTTTTGAAAGTCGTCCAATCAAGGGAAAGCTTTTACACAAACCTATTTATGAGAAGGAAACGTTGGCAATACTACATGCACCTAAGAAATTGTGACCCTACCTAATTGGAAGACACTTCAAGGAAAAAATAGATCATGATAACCTTAAATATCTTTTAGAAGAAAGATTATCCTCTGAAGAGCAACCAAAGTGGGTCACAAAGATGTTGGGTTATGACTTTGAAATCATCTACAAAAAAGGGAAGCAAAATGTGGTGGTAGATGCACTCTCAAGAAAGGATGAGGTTGTGGAAGCAATTTTGTGCGCCAATTCTATTATCCAACCAGATTGGATAAACAAAGCAAGGGAGGAATGGAAGAATGATGAAGAAGTGTGGGCACTTATTCGAAAGTTACAAAAAGATTTCAGTACATCTGATACATTTAGCTGGAAAAATGCTTTGTTATGGTACAAATATCACTTATACCTCTGTAATAATTCCCAACTTAAACAAAAGATTCTTATGGAATTGCACACTTGTGCCTTAGGAGGGCACTCAGGATTTTTAAAAACTTTCCATAGGATTAAGAAGGAATTCTTTTGGGATGGCCTTAAATCAGATATTCAAAATTATGTAGCGGAATTTTTAGTTTGCCAACAAAATAAAGTTCAAAAAATTAAGACCCCCGATCTATTACAACCTTTATCCATTCCAAGCCAACGTTGGGAGGAGGTTTCAATGGATTTTATCACAAGTTTACCCAAACCTGAGGGAAAAAGTGTCATCATGGTGGTAGTTGACAGACTTACCAAGTATGCACACTTTTTTGCATTATCACATCCATTTAAATCCAGTATAGTTTCTATTGCATTTATGGAAACAATTCAAAAGCTACATGGAAATCCAAAGATTATTGTAAGTGATAGAGATCCCATTTTCACTAGAAATTTTTGGACATAATTGTTTTCTTTTCTTGGTACTCACTTAGCTCATAGCTCATCTTATCATCCTCAATCTGATGGGCAAGCTGAGATAGTAAACAAATGTTTGGAAGGATATGTTCGTTGCTTTGTATCTGATAAATAGACATAATGGGTTAAATGGTTGCCTCTAGCTGAATGGTGGTATAACACTTCCTTCAATACAAGAACAAAAATGACCCCATTTATGGCACCTTATGGATATCAGCCACCATCCATCACATCATATTTAAGAGAAAATTCTAAGGCTCAGCTAGTGGAACATCACATTGAACATCAACAACAAGTCCCCCAACTCTTAAAGGATAACCTCGTGTTGGCACAGAATAGAATGAAACAAGATGCAGATCAACATCGCAACAAAAGAAGTTTTGATGTAGGTGATTGGGTATTCCTATGGCTAAAACCATATAAACAAATGTCCCTCAACAAAGCTAAGAAGGATAATAAATTATCACCAAAGTATTATAGTCTGTACAAGGTGTTGCAAAACATTGGTACTATGGCATACAAATTGGAGCTTCATGCAGCTTCTTGAGTGCACCCAATTTTCCATGTTTCATTTTTAAAGAAGGTTATAGGCGACAAGCTCCCAGTTCAAACAATATTTCCAGTACTTGACAAGTAAGGAAAAATTATATTGGAACCAGAATTAGTCACAGAAACAAGAATTCAACCGCTACGAAATTGATCAATTTCGGAGTATCTCATCAAGTGGAAGAACTTATCTGCTGAAGATTCCACATGGTAGGATGAAAATTTTATACAGAAGAATCTAGAACTACTCAAGCATTGAGGACAACACTTTTTTGAAGGAGAGGACACTTTTTTGAAGGAGAGGGGCATGTTAGGTCCCTATAATACTAGTGATAACCCCATTACTATTTTAGTTGTATCCCTTATTAATATTGTTGTGCCCCTATTGTCTCCATATTGTTATTACTATGCCCCATAGAATCCCTCTATTGTTATTTTTGTGGCTTTATATTATTATTTTTAGGTCAGTTGGGTTATATTGTGACTCCTTAGACTCCTATATATAGAAAGGAGGTTTCGTCATTTGAATCATCCAAGAATTCTTCATTTGTGTAAGTAAAGGAGGTTGCCCCCTCGAAGAGGCTAAATTCTAAGGTGTTCAACTATCTTCTCTATCTTTTTGTGAGCTGGTTTCATAACCCTCCACCAGAGGCTCCTCTGCTATACTGAGGAAGTGTTGAACAAGGACAGATTCCATATCTTTTTGGGAGATGAGTTTTATCCCTTGAGAATCTTTGACCTTTTTGATTCTATTGTGTGCCCTGTGATCCATGGTGGATTTATGAAAGAACTTCATGTTTCTTTCTCCCTCTCTAATCGACTACACCCTCGATTTTTGTCTCCAGAAAATTTCCTCTTGCCTGCACCGATCTTCCCATTCTTCATACAGGGAGTCAACTAGCTTTTTCCGCTCCTTGTTAAAGCCATCTATGATGTAGGTTTGATTGATCTCCTGGAGTTTCTACTCAACTTCTCTTTTGGCTTTGAATCTTTAAGCCTGGACTTGATATGCTTAAGTCTCTTTTGGAGCAGGAACATTCTAGTGCCTTAAATGTTCAGATCCTCTCTCCAACATTTGTCAATATTGCTGGTGAATTCAGGGTGGGAGAGCTAGGCATTTTCAAATCTAAAATATATGTTTTTTGGTGTACCATTAAAAGTGGCTCCCAGTTGTACAGGCCAATGGTTTGAACCTCCATAGGGAAGAATAGAAGTTGACATGGCAGGGCCTAAAAGAAAGAGGTCCTCTGAAATAATAAATCTATTGAGGTTAGAGGCGACTTGTGAAGCCCCTACCCTCTTGTTGTTCTAGGTGAAGGTCCCATTGGTTGTTTTAGTGTCCACTAACCCCATGTTCCTTATGAAGTTATAAAAGGCCATGGAGTCTCTTCCTAGCTATCTAATACTACCTTTCTTCTCTGTAAGAGATCTTATCATATTGAAATCTCTTGCAATGATCCAGGGCATATTAGGGTGTCTTTCTCTTAGTTCCTCAAGGGAGATGAGAAGCCTGATTTTATCTGGTCCATAGACATTTGTCATCATGTATATCTTCTAATCACCTAAAGGTGTACATAGCAAAGAAAGATAGTTCTTGGACACATTAGCATCCAGGATTCCAAATTTTTGGGGATCCTAGAGTGTAAGATTCCCCCCCGCTGAGTATTTTTTTCCCCTGGAAAAGGTCGTAATTTTATTCATAAGACAAAATTACATTTTGTAGATGCTTGAAAGCATACATAGAGATACTATTTTGGTTTTCTCAAAAACCCAGGAAATAAAAAATGAAATATGAAGAACTATTCTTTCCTCCCTTTCTTTTTCTCCACCTTTCGCCATCCCACAGAGTTGGGGGTGGTCATTACAATTGAGAGCTGATTTTCTATTATAGTTATGGGAGAGTCCTTGTCTGACTTAGGTCCTTCTGATCCATGATTTCTCTTGTTTCCAGAGATTTCCTTTCCTATTGTCTTGGGGTCTCGTTTGTGTAGTAGATTACTAGGGCCTTCCTCTTGCTTTTGCATGTTGGGCTAGACTTTTTGTTCATCCTTATCTGCTTTGAATTCTATAGTGTTTGTTGTGTCTTCTTCTTCATCCAATGGGTCTGTGTTTTGCCATCCTTTAGGCTTCCTCTATTGCTGCTTGTTCCGATTGGGGATGGTTTTTGCCTACGGAGAAGCACTGAGAAGGTGGCCTATTTGTAAACATCCTCGATATTAGAATGTTGTGTTTTTGTAATCCAAGGATTGTGTCCATTGAGTGTTATTAAAATTCAGTATTATACTTTCTGGTAATCCCTAACTGAGATCTACTTCAACACATATTCTGGCAAAGGCAAATATTCCCTTTGTAATTCTATCTTCATCAATCTTCAGAAATTTCCGCAAGGTGTTCCCTATAGCGATTAAAACCTTGTGGTGCCAGAAGTGTAATGGAAGGTTGTGCAACATGACCTGGACTGGCATCTTTCGTACCACCTAGTATTGGCGTCAAAATCTGGAAATCATGGAGTGATGTAGAGCCCTGTGCTGCCCCAGAACCATGGCCCCTTATTAAGGATGTATTCCTTTTCTTTCTCTATGTTGAATATTACAACAAAAAAACATTTAGGCCATAAGTAAATTTTATAGTTTGGTGTCTAGGTGGTGTGGGTCCAGTGGTGCAAATTGCACCATCTGATCTGGGCCAATACCTATTAAATCTACAAATTACTGAGTCATAATATAGATCTGAGTATAGATCATTTCCCTCAGGCATTGCAATGGTGAGAGAAGGATTCTCAGTTTTTTGTTCAACTATGTAGGGCCTGGGAAGTACAAGGGCTATTGTAGGGTTGGTTTGCACTTTCCCTTTACCCTTTACAATGTCCTTGAAGGAGCGTGTGTGCTTGGAGCTTGTGTTCTTTGTGTTGGTTCCAGACCATCAACCATGCAGACAGAGGTTGATGATAATGTTCGAGTCTATGGTTATCCTATAATCCTGTAGGGTGTAGTTGTCCTATAAGTTGTGTCCTATATAGATCAGATTTTGCCCCTATTATGGTATGCCAAATAGGTTTTGTATTTTATTCCATAGATCCTATATGCTACTTCCCCTCCATAACCTCAAGTAGTATAGCCTACCTTCCAGTGTTTTAATGAAGAGTTGTATGAGATCCACCTCTCTAGGGTTTGAGTCTCACTGAGTTTTCCCCCGATCTATTGCCTAGATTGTCTCGATCCCAAACCCTAGATCATCGACATTCAAATGGTGTTCCTTTATGTTTATGGCCTGGGAGTCAGAGCATAGGGGTATCATGATGGTTGTGTGCCCCTAAATCTAGATTTTGTGAAGGCTACTTGTTCTTCGAAGTATCTAATTTGTTGGTTCAATAGCGGATCTGAGCAAGTGACTGCCTTCTGTGATGAGGATGCTTGATCTCGGTCTGTGCTTTGGCGCTGCAAAAACATCTTGAACAAGTTTGGGTATACTGCAAGGGTATATAAAAAATGCTTTGGCTCTTACCACAGAAATATTGCCTTGTAGTCTACTAGATCCAGCCCCTTCAGTGCTCAAGTTCCCTGCTTGCAAGACGGCTACCTTAGAGATCTAGAAACTTGGATTGTATTCCTGAGCATGCTCCTTTCCGACTGTCGTCTTGTGCTTGTTGTTGTATTCATAGTAAGCAGAGACGGTCTGTATGACATCGATAAAGCATGTGGTATTATGGATGGACCTGTTATGACCAATGGCAAGAAAGGTCTCGCCTTTCCAGTAGAAAAAATGGGCAAAATGGTCATCAGATGACAAATCTATGCTCTAGAAGGATTGTGTTCAACTAGGCAAGTGGCACCGAGGGTTTCCCTGGTTCTCGGGCTCCTTAGTTGGCTCTCTTAGGATGATCGACTTGTTGTTGGTTGCAGAGATCATGCACTGGAGGTCAATCGAGGATGAACTAACATTCTCCACAATGGTGTATCCCTTCCTTGTGTCACACTGAACCAGTGTTTCCGCCATGTCTCTTCATCCTCAACCCAATATTTCCTATTCTTAATCCCCCCCCCCCTCCCCCCTCCCCCCTACTGATTTATTTGCCTTAGCCTCTAAATACTCATACTTGATTAGCCATTTATTATGAATTTCTCTAATATTATCCATTGAACATTTTGTCTCCTAAATAAAAACCGTATCTGGTTTTTCTTCTTTTATTCTATTATTGATATTTCTTTGTTTCCTTCTATTTCCTATGCCTCTAATATTCCAAGTTGTGAGTTTCATTAAGAGAGGTTTGTAAAGGAATAACTGGTGAGATCTTTCATCTTCCTTGAGTTGATCAAGAGTTTCCCACATTCGTTTAGTAATTCCTTTTGTCTTTTTCTTCCTCTTTTCCTGTCTGGGTTCTCTAGAGATTGTGCCTGTATCTCCTCCATCATTTGACCCCTCTATTCTCCTGGCTTCATAATTTCCTTTGACCCTAGAGCCCTTTGGTTGTGATCTACATAGCAAGACCTGTTGAATCCTATCATATTCCTCTTTTGGCAGGAAGTTCACTTCTTTGGTCGTCCCTTGTTCCAGAAATTTCTCTAGATCTAGATTTTCACTTTCTAGAATCTCCTTCAGTTCATGGTCCTCCATTCCCACCTCACTTGGAGTCATCTCACAGTCCCTACATATCTCCGTAATGCTTGGCAGATCCTCATTTTGCTGGTTGTTTTCTATGATATCTTCCATGCTAGCATCCCTTTCCTTCTTAGTGATAATGTTCTCCATTTCCTGGTTTGTTTCTTTATTTTGATCTTCTGCTAGGATCTTATAAATATTGTGGCTTGGTTGTCGTTCCTCATTGATATTTTTTTGTGGCCACTTCCCTCCTTTCCCTTTTCCCCTAGCCCTAGTGAAACCCTTTGAGATTTTTATCCTCCATAGTTTTCACATTTCTCTCCATGTTGTTTGTTGGCCAGTCTCGATATAGATGCCCATGTTCATGGGATTTGCAATACCCAAATGGGATGTGCTCATAGTCCACCACCTGCACCCATTCTTCATCATATACTTCTAAAATTATCGTGTTCGAAAGTGCTCCAAATAAGTCCATTTCCACACATATCCACGCGAAGGAGGTATATTTTTGTTTCAGAGTCACATTTGAGATCTTTAAGAAATGCCCCAGTTTGTCACCTATTGTTTTCAGAGATTTTGGTAGCCAATAATCCAGAGGAAGGGAGTATAGTCTAATCCATACGAGTACCGATATCAATGTTTCACGTTATGGGACGAAGTTCATCATCCATGGCCACATGTAGAGGCCTACAACCACGTAGAAGTATGGTCCTCCTTCTAACACTCTATCTGTATCCTCTAGGCTTGTGAACACTACTGTGAAGAAGCCTTAGATCCCATATAAATGTTTATTTCTCCCTTTGGTTTCCAATGGCTCCTTATCCATATGTGCAACTCCCTCTTTGTCAGTCATAACCACATGAATTTGCAGATAACCGCATATTCCTCCATATGATCCCTATGCGCTTGTAGCATTGGGTCACTTAAGATGACCCAAGGAATGATGTTCGACTTGGGTTTGCACACCACAGTTGTCCTTATAGAAGTGGTTTTTTGACTGCTACCCCCTTTCTCCTTCTCCTTACTAGCTTAATGCTAATCCCCTAACTATTCATGAGCTCTATTTCTTCCCAATATTTCTGTGTTACTTGCCTCTATTGTCTTCTCCAGAGGTTTCTTGAAATGTTGCTTTCCAGCGTCCTTGCCTCTATCCGTTACTACTTGACTGTAGGAGGGAGTATCACTCCCCCCACGTCTCTAGCCACGATACCGAACTTCAAACCTAATGCCAACCCTGGATCAAGTTGCAGAGCCTCCAAGAACCAACATATTTGTTATCCCCATTTGCAATCATTACTCAATAGTGTTCAATATATGTATGTTTTCATTATTGAATATGAATTTGAATTTATAATTTCTCTAAAACTTGAATATATTCTTACGAGTCTTTTTTGTGTGCGAGCTTCCTGGTTGTGGAGTCTTAATAAACATTGTTGTCAACCACATTTACTAATGTAAATGAATATGAATTTGAATTATAATTTCTTAAAAATTTGAAGATATGCTTAGACTTCCTTTTGTGTACGAAACTTCCTGGTTGTAGAGTCTTGATAAACGTTGATGTCAACCACATTTACTAATGTAAATGAATATGGATTTGAATTATAATTTCTCTAAAGTTTGAAGATAATCTTACACATATGCCAGCTTTCTCGTTGTAGAGTCTTGATAAACGTTGATGTCAACCACATTTAATAATGTAAATGAATATGGATTTGAATTATAATTTCTCTAAAGTTTGAAGATAATCTTACACATCTTTTTTGTCTGCCAGCTTTCTGGTTGTGGAGTCTTGATAAATATTAATGTCAACCACATTTACTAATGCAAAGTTGTGAAATTTTGATAAACATTAATGTCAACCACATTTACTAATGTAAAAATGTAATAATTAAAGTGATTAAAAATAATAATCATCATTGGAAAACAAATAGAAAATAAAATAATAAAAATGAAAATGAAAATCGGGAACATTCATCTACTTAATTTACTTTATAGACGCACATTTTCCAATCCCCTCGCGTATGGTCGCTTTGCGAGGAGAGAGCGGTTTGATTTTGCAGTGATTTGGAGTGAAGCTTCCGAAAAATAGAACCCTGATATGGAAATATGAGAACCGAAATTACAGACCGAGATAAATGGATTTCTTAACGAATTGGTTACTAAATAGCACTTGGTTAAATGGACATATCTTAACTACATTTGGTTAAATGGACATATCTCAACCACATTTGGTTATGAAGTATGGAGACTTCTCTGGCTTGGATGAATGTTTCGGTCCATGCAAAGAGTCGCAACTGATTCCGCAGGACTTGGAATGGAATTGTCTAATATGGAGCTTCAGAGGTATTTAAGTCTGAGGAGCTCCGCAAGTTTTTCAGGGCCTACAGTTCGTTGCGAGCACTGATAGATAGTGTCTGCTTTTCACCAAAGTCCCGCGGATGGGCTTTGCAGGTAATAGTCTCCCTATTACGAAATTCCTGTGAATCCATCCATTTGTGAAACTCGGGGTTTCTTGCGAACGTTAACAATGGCAAACTCCATCTGTAGAGGATTTATAGTTATCAGTTTATTTCTTACAACACTGCAAGTGTTTTCAACGCAACCTGCGTACTGTATCGGTTGGAATATATCTGAACTCCATGCAATACGTAGCAGTAATTGGGAGAAAAATTCTACGGATTTCTTCAGCAGTTGGTCTCGAAAACTGATCGGGCTTCTTGCGGAGTCTGGCAATGCACGTGTGATTACAGTCGATAAGAATGGTAAGGGTAATTTCAGAACGCTGCAGGATGCCATCAATGCAGTTCCAACGAATAATAAGAATCCCGTCACCATTGATGTGAAAGCAGGCACTTATAGGTTAGTAATCAATGAAAGCAAAATTAGAATAGGTTATTTGGAAGTGGAAGTGAGTTGCTGGGAGAAGTTAACTTTTTTATCTTTTGAAATTTTAATTTTTCTGGTTTGAAATAATGTGGTTTGAAATAAATTAGTAATTTGAAAAGATTCTAAGGCATTTATTCAGAGGGAGTTTAGAACCTAAATTTACAAATCCTGTTCAAATTTTAAGCAAATTGAATCAGAAAGTATACCCAAAACCTTTCCAAAAATATGTAACAGATAAACTAAGTCTGCATAGAAAATAGCTGGAAGTGAGTAATAAATTTAGGACGAGTCACCTCGGTTGAAAAAGAATCAGAATAATCGTTACAGGATGTATGGCTGCGTTATTGATTCGTTTTATCTCAATTTTTCTCTTGATTGCAGATTTTAAAATATTATAGAAATTCTATTCAAGTCGTAGATCTTTTAATCCATTTAACTTAACCACTGTGGAATGAAATTAGGTTTCATTCTGCAAAACTTTTTGTCATACCATTTGTCAAGGAATGTTTTCTTTCTTTTGAAAATCAATATGAACCTCGATGAAATCGAAAGAGTAAATAGTGTCGAGATAGGAAGCTTTCATAAACAGAAACCAACTTTTTGTTCATTATTTTATGTACCGCGCAGGGAGAAGGTGACTATTCCTAAGGAGAAGCCCTTCATAACTCTCAGGGGCTCGGGCGCCAAGAACACTGTCATCACAGGGAATGCGAACGCGAAATCGAGCGGTGGGACATATAACTCGGGAACGGTGACAGTGCTCGCTTCAGATTTCAGAGCAAGAGATATTACATTCGAGGTAAGTTATGTGAATTGCCTATTAAAATCATAGTAAACCATGAGACGAGTTTAACTAAAAATAAATAGAGTTGTGCAGAATTCATATGGTCCCGGTGATGACGGTGTGGACGATCAAGCTGTGGCGTTGAGGATTTCGGGAGATCGTTCTGCGTTTTACAATTGCAGATTTCTGGGGTATCAGGACACCTTGTTAGACGAAAGTGGGAGGCACTATTTTCAAAACTGTTACATTGAGGGTGCTGCCGACTTCGTATTTGGCAATGGAAAATCTCTCTATGAGGCAAACCAAATAGAAAACCTGGACACTTTCGATTACTTTTTTTCTATTTCTGTTTCAATATAGCTCGTTGTTGATAAATAACATTACAGAATTTTCGGTTTGTTGACCGCAGAAATGCCAGCTACATGCCATTCCTAAACTTGATGGTTATTTTACGGCTCAGAAGAGAATGTCTGCGTCGGAAGATTCGGGCTTCGTCTTTTTAAACTGCAGGTTGACAGGCAAAGGAAAAATGTATCTAGGCAGGCCGTGGGGACCTTACTCCACAGTAGTGTTTGCTAACACTGTCATGGACGACATTATCTTGCCAGAAGGATGGACAGACTGGCCAGGGAAGCCCGAAAGAAGAAAGTATGTAGTTGTTACATTATTCTATTTCCTAGTATCTATATATTGATTGCAGATTCTGAAAATGTTTGGAAATATTAAGAAGACATACTATATCGATCAACAATTTAACCCTTGAGATTCCAAAATTTACCCTAAATTTACAATTGAAATAAATTCAGAAAACCTGCATTGCGCTGACAACTAGAATTCCATATCTCGTTCTAATATTATTGCTTTCATTCGTTCTGTGAATTTGCAGCACTGTGAAGTATAGCGAGTTCCAATGTTCTGGTCCTGGGGCAGGACAAAATGGACGAGTTTCGTGGGTTAGCAAAGTCACGGATCGTTCCCAGATTGCATCATATTTGAGCCTGGGTTACATTAACGGGAATACCTGGGTCAGCTAGAGGCCATGATCTCTTCTACTGGGTGTTTGGCTGGACATATGTGGGAAGATCGATCGTCCTCTTCTACTGTAACTTAGTTCTCTCGATGTGGTTATAACTTTTCCATATAATAGAATTATAATAATAATCATTAAATTTAAATTTTATGAAAATCAAATTTTAAATAGTTATTTATAAATTCTTTATACAATATAAATAGTATTTTAATTTTAAAAATTGTTAAATTATACAATATTATCTCTAATACAAATAAATTTAATTTTAATTTTATATAAATTAAATCAAATTCTCAATTATGTGTATCATAAGTTTCTATATATTTTAATAATAATTTCATTTCAAAATTATCATGAATTTTGGTGTTTTCTGAGAGTTTTTTTCCCTTACCTAAATATGATTAATGATAAAAATTAATACATAAGTTAAATATATATATATATATATTTTAAAAAATATGTAATAATCAACTTCAAATTATAAAAATAAATTGTTTTAAAATAATTATTTTTATGATTAATGATAAAAATTAATACATAAGTTATATATATATAATATATATATTTAAAAAGTATGTAATAATTTTTTTAATCATGGAGATTCATTTCTATTTTACCCTAGATATACTTAACTTGTAAATATGATTTGTTACAATAGCATGGGGCAATACCATGGCTTATCAATGCTACTCGTCCAAAAAAACATAACTCATTCCATATAATACTTGTTCAAATGACAATTATTTTAATTTCTATTTTAACATGGATATTCTTAACTTGTAAATATGGTTTGTTACAATAGCATGGGCCAATACCAAGGCTTATCAATATTACTAGTCCAAAAAAACATAACTCATTCCATATAATATAATACTTGTTCAAATGAAAATCATTTTAATTAATGAATTTAATTAAAAAAAAACATAAATACTTTGAAAATAAATCCAAACTTTTAATTTTTGTTTATTATCAAGCATATTCCATGGAGGTTAAATCTCTATTATCCATTTCACTCTTATTTATAATTAAATTAAAATCCTAAAAGCTCTATCTCAAAATAAACATATGTGTTAACTTAATAAATACTAAACAACTTATCACATAATATTTAAATCATACATATGACATTTATGCTTTCTTTAACTATCTTGTCATTTTTGTTGGGAAAACTAGTAAATAAGGTTTTTTCTTTTTGTCAATAAACTATTATTGATTTGTGCCTCAGTATGGACTATAGCACTAGTCTAGTTGTCAAAGTCTGTTGAATATCTATTATTTTGCCTAGTTTTTGCAATTTTAATCAAAGTTTCGAGCAAATGATGAAATATTGCTATTTTCTTGTAAATTCAAAAATTATTTTCTAATTTCTCGATATCTTATTTTTAATTATTTTCCATGAGCGAGGCATGATGTGACATTATTCCTCTAGTGGAGGGAAATTCATTTTTTCTATTTCTCAGTGGCTAACAAATCATTTTAAAATAATAATAAAAAAGACTCATTTTGTGAGTGGCCATTTCATGAGGGATTACTCTAACAATCTTACATGTGACATTGTTATTACTTTGTGCAACGATGTCAAAACTAACAGGGATGCAGTTTGATTATGTAAAGGGGGTGCTAACTGCTACTACTTTCTTGTACTGAGAAATTGTATGGGAAGTGTAGGACAAAGTGTTTGTAGTGGATGTTGTTAAAGAGCGGGCACTATATCAAGTCAAGTTTTCAACTCTGCACAAGGCTAATTTATTATGTGGAGCCAAGGCATGGAAGAAAAAGGATAATTTTATGATACGCATCGGAAGGAGAAAGGTTGTGGGGTAGTGCCATAGAAATAGTGTGCAGAGAAATTAGGAAGAAACATGTGGAAGTAGCTTTTCAATATTATTCTAATTTAAAATTTATACCATTTTTCTATGTGGGGAAATGGTGTACGAGAGAGTTTGTTAAAAACTAGGGACTATATCAAGTCAATATCTCTTCCTCTCCACTCTGCATATGGCTAATTTAATATGAGTAGATGAGGCATGGATGGATGTAACACCCTCCTGAGAAATCTACCCAAATAACCAACCAACTAGAGTGAACATGTAACAAGAGGTTATTATGATTGGATTCGACCTCCTCTGTGACCTTAAGGAAGTGGAATCGACATAACACATCAACCAACCTATCCACATAAGCAACAAAAACCTCAGGAGACATGTCAACCACATAGACATCCTGTCTGTGGGTCCCACTGATGTTATGGACATCTTAAGTGTGATTCACTCTTATGCTATAGGCCAGACAGTGTCTGGAAACACAAAGTCGCTCTCACAAGCTTGCCTCCGAGTGCCCATAGACCCAATTTTCCATTATTATCTGAGCAACCTCAAGATTTGATCCAATTTTTCAGGCTGAGATCCTAGGTCACTGCCCATAGTCCAATAATAACTTAGGAGCTATGAAACAACTAGGAAACAATGATGCAAAAGAAATAGGTTAAGTAAGACCTTAATAAGATCCCTACTAGCCATGGCAAGCATTTCATCAAATATGTCCCAAGCATGTAATCTATAGGTGTAACCAATAGAATTAAAGATAAGAATCTTGTACTTATCTTGGAAGCGCTAAGAAGCATTCTTTCCTCATTACATTTGCTGCATTACCGTCTATTAGGCCATAGATACATTATCCATTCATTTATAAGCAAAAACGTATTAAGAGCCATATATAGCTATTGTCATAAAACAAACATATAACTAGCATAATAAAAACAAAAATACTCATGAAAGTACAACCATATAACCACATATAATCCATCAACATGCTCATATAAATATAAGGAGAAATACATTGTCTTTAATGATGAAAAACCCAAACCTGGATGGGACTTCCACATTCCACCCAACCATAAAATGATTGATTCAAATTTCTCTTCATCCATTCACCCCTGTGCCATATTCCAAGCATGAATGTGACACTTGTTATCGGGAAAAATAGTGTCCATTCAGAGCTGCAAGTCCCACTAAGCTGGGTAGCTATCTTAGAAACAAACAAGCTAAAGTTACTTGTGTTTTCCTTTATGAGAGATAGATGAGAGAGAAGTAGAGAGTACCAACCTTAGTCTTTCGCTTGGATCCTTGCTTATTTCCTCCCTCCTTTGATAGAGATTCACCACTCTTTCCTCACTTTTCCCGCTTCAAAGAACACATGTAGAGTCAAAGTAGCATAATACCATCAAAGCATAGAGATCTATAACCATAAACAATATAGGATGAAATATATATATTAACCATACAAATGCATATACCAATACAAGATTCAGAAATATACAAGAATATGGAGGAAAACTCAAATAGATTTATTGATAGAAGTAGTAGAAGAGAGGATTACAACCCATTGGTCCGACCCAACGCCATCCTCCGAGCATGAAAGCCCTCTTCACCTCATGAAAGCTAGATCACCCAACACTACGATGTTTCACAGAGAAACCAAAAGCACTTCCTTACAAAATACAAAATTCCAGCCTCTCGATCTCTAGGATGAGGGATCCATATATAGATATTTGCAGGTGGGTGAGTGAGCTTCTAGGATTTTGATTAGTGTCATTTCTCTAATAGTTCTTGGTTTCACTTGGAGATTGCATGATCTCTTACTCATCCCTCAGCGAATTCAAAGAGACAAGTGTCAAATGGGCAATATCTAGACGATTCTCTGGGTTTCCACCTAGCCAACTGCCTCTGGCATTTGTCTGCTCTCGTTCATTACACCCTACAGAAGGGATTTTCGATATGCATCGCACTCGTTTCATGTAGCAGGTGAGATGGATCGCTCCCTTAGCACTGAGCAGTCTATATGGTCTAGTTTTGACCAGTTCTGAGTAGTTTTTCAGGGAGAACTTCTAGGAGATGATATAATCATCTAACCTTGTTACTTTAGGGTATGAAACAACACTTTTAGGGGCTTAGAAGCCCTCGGTTTATGGAAATATGAAATTGGGGTTGCAGTGCCCAAATATGTCCATAACAGTTTCCCCCTAAAGCACGAAGTCGTAAATCTTCTGATGTCAAGTGAAATGCTTTATCATGAGGATCAGAGCTTTTTTGAACTGGAAGGTGACCTGTAATAAGATACAATACAATACATTATCTTCATAATATTTTCATGATCTAGCTGAAGCAGGCATTCCCATGCTCAACTTTATAAATTCATTTTCGTGTACATATGACAGACAACCGTCTGTGTGACAGACTGATGATTCTAGTAGAGCCATCATCCTTTGGCTTGGATGATTATCTGTGCAACTATGATGTACATTTAATGTCTTTATCTTCCTAAATATATCGTAACTTGGATGGATGAAACTATATTCAGGGTCTTCAAACTTGTCCAATCATCGCCCGAAGTAAAAGTCGATCCATGTGAAAAGATGTTTTGATGTCGAACATGGAAAGACATCGTCTGATTACCAACCAATGATGTAAGCTATTAACAGGTGCAAGAGGAATCACCGATAATGATGATGACCCTCAAGGTACTGCAGTACAATTCACGTGGTGTGAATACATGAGTTGGTGTCGAACACTACGTAAAATCTTTTGGTCAAAGGCCATTGATGTGAACCTGTCGACGAAAGTGAGAAACTTGCCATTGAGGCATGCAAGCTTCAAAGTACTGAAAGGGTTGTTCATAAGTCAACTTCTTGGATAATGAGGTGATGTCGACAAGAGGTGACCCGTCGTAGGAGGGCCTTAATGAGTCCCACACCTACGACATGAAACGAAGAAAATGATTTTGTGGAGGTGAAAACAATCTGATGATACAAGGTTCAGGGTGGCGGTCATGGAGGAATGAAGCGTGAAGGTATTGTAGCAGATGAGGCAATAGATGGGTTGGTGAATTCTCTGAGCAATTTCTCTTGAACATATCAGCAACACTGAAATGGATTGGTAACATAAACCCCAAAAATGGATGGTACAGAGGACAAATGCTAATATGACCAGTGAAAGGAATAATCCAACCTGACTCAATCATGGAGATGGGGTGAAATTGTCATGCTCAAGAGCGACCTGCTACCAATAAATTTTCTTCAAGTTTTCTTCCCAATTTTTCCCCAGTGATTTCTGACCAGTACCTCCTTATTTTTGTCAAGCTTGAGGAGGATAACATATGATTGTTCTATAATTTTCCCTTTAGGCAAACATGTCACTATGTTTTAGTGAGCCTAGCGATAGTGAAACTCACTCTTGTCTACATATACAAGTTTGTCGCTATTGTTTTAACGAGTTTAACGATAAAGATAACTCGGTCCTTTTCAATTTTTGAGAGTCTAAAAAGATACAGAAAGGCAACTCCGGTAGTACTTTTTTGTAATACAATCCCTTAAGTCCGAAAAAGTATAAAATAATATGAAAGGGATGACTTTTAGATAGTTTTAACGAGCTGAACAAGACAAGTGCTCGATCTTTTTGTGTAATGATCCCTCAGGTCCAAAAAGATTAAAATACAGAGGAGGGATGGCACTTCCAATGACTTTAACGAGCTAGAGAGGCCAATTGCTCGACAATATTTTCATATTTTATGAGTCAGATGAAAAGAGCTTAAAGGAGACTCGTTTTTGAGGCATGAGTGATATTTTCAGGTAGTAGCTGGTCCAGGTAAGGTTTGGAACTTTTCAATCACGGTAGTGTAAAGAAAGTGGCTAACATAATCACTCTTCGTAGTTGTTCCTCAAAAGGGTAAACAATTAAATGGAGGCATATGATTGGCTAAAAAAGAGTGGAGGTGATGGTAATAACACGACCAAGGCTCAAAAGCTGATAATTGTGCAATTTCAATGGTTATTTACCGAAAGTGGGTTCATTTTTTAATGAGCTTGAACTCTGTGGGAACATTTTCTCATCGCTAGGCTTATTTTTTAACGAGCTTCAACTTCACGTAAAACTGCTTGTGCCAATCGTATAATAAGGATTTCTCATTGATAGGTTCATTTTTTAGGGAGCTTTCCCCATTCGAAACTTTGCTCCGAAGCTTTCTGTTATGCAAGCTAGGAACAACCAACCTACGAGTTTAAAGGGTTAAGAGCCTAAAAAATAAGAAAATAAATGCTCTCTTTTAACTTGCATGCCCCTAGGTATAAAGAAAGGTAGAGTTTCTAGGTTACCATATGGAAGTTCTCGCATTTGCAAGATTGTTCCATCCGCATTTGCAGACAAAACACTTCCTTGGCTCTATCCATCAAAATAGATAAAGGTGAATGGTGGGATGCATCCACTCACATAACTTTGACGAGGGAATCTTATTCCAGTCTAATCCCATTTTCCTAAACGGATGGGTGTGTCAGACTAGTCATATATCCTTCGTGGAAACCTACCCTATGCCTAAAGTTTTCCTGCCGAAGAAGACTAGGGTGCATGCCGCCTGGGGTTAGTCACATTCACCGAATCACTCGTGTTCATCAGGTAGATGGACTTGGAGTTGATGAGACATTCCTTGAGCAAAAAGACCAGTTAGGAATGGTGTTTAACTATTAGCCATGTTTGAACCAGGAAATGAAAGCTGGTCAACGAGCTAAACCACTCCGCCTTCATACGGGAAACACATCACCCTAAAGAGTGAGGAAACAATATCTCCCATGCTATAAATGTAGTCACATGAAAGGATTATATCATAATATAATGGCCATTGGACTACCATCACGTTCAGATAAACGGTTTTCCCTCTCAAAGTAATAGGTACATTTGGAAGGATCCCTAACAGCTGACTAATTGTTTTGTTGAAGCCCAATAGATTTTGAATCTCAGGTAGAAACGATGGCGAAACAATCGCTTTCCAAGTAGTGGAGGAAAGGATACTCACAGAAGCCCCTTCATCTATCATAATACCAACCATGACCATTCTATAAGCTTGTACTATGATTCAAAATGGTACATTAAATGGTAGGCGGGGTCTCCCTAATAGATTCCAATCGATGGAAACGACTAGATTGCTTGGAGGAGGGACCAAATAGACGATCGGAGGAATCTTTGACGAAATTCCTTCCTGCGGTAAAGGAATGGGTAGATTGCCCCCAGGTCCATTGGATTCTGTGTTAACAAAAAGAATTTGAATGGTGTCATTCTCATTCTGTTTGGTGACTGTATCATCTGAAGGTAGACCTTCTGAAGACAAGACTGGATCGATTATCGTCTCGAACTGTTGACTTTGGTCCTATGTGGACTTAGAGGGTCTAACTTTAATGATAGGTGCTTCAACTGAGAACAAAGGTGCGTCAGTCTAATTTTCAACTAGCGATGGACTCAGCAAGAGTTTCTTTTATCCAGGCAGAAGCCATAGCGGTGAAGCAGGATGGTTATTGAAGACTCTTTTAACTTTGTCCAAGAAAGGACAATGGTGGAGGGCATGATCACCTTCACAGAGTCTACAAGGAAATTTAGATCTTCCTTTTTGTCCATTGACTTTGTTTTCACTAGTTGACGGTGTACTTTCAACATGATCGTCAGAGTTTGAGGACACCAGATTGTGCAAGCGGGGAGATCAGTCCCTTAAGATCCGTGGGATGTAAGGACAATCACGATGATAGTGGTCTCCTTTGCAAATGACATAGGAAGACTTAGGTTTGGATGGTGGAGTGTGTGGATTTTTGCTAAACTATGCATGGTTGCCCCCTTTTAATATTGGCTCTTCTTCTTCTTCTCCTTCCCTTTCTTCTTCTTCTCAGTTACTTGGTTTTTAGTTTTACTAGTTTCACCAAGAAAAGAGAGAGAAGGAGATGGAGAAACAAATGAAGTAGAAGGTTGGGGGGTAGCTCTAATATCATCTAGTTGCTGATTTGATTGCTCAGGAATCACAATGTTTTGAACGACATAGGTCGAGAAAAGCCATGCTGGCAGGCCGATTGTAAGTCTTGTAAGGGACAATGTAGCCATATTAGGTGTACCAACATCCCCCCAAGAGAAGAAGGGACTAGTATTTCCCCCAAGGGGAAATCCTTGATTGGTGGACTCCATTTTCTTAACCTAAGACCAATGAGGGAACAATGATGTTATTACGATTAAAGTAAATTTTATGACGCTTTGACACAACTTGCTTTTTAAATTTTAAAGAGTCAAGAAAAAACTAAAGATGACTCTAGTTGCCTTCAATTTTTAATGAGTCTGAAGTTACAAGTGCTCAGATGGACCTTTTCTGTTAAGTAGTCTGAAAAGGAACGAAAGTGACTACTCTGGAAATCTAGACAAGAGGGATTACTAAACCAATCGCAAAACTGCAGAATACGTTTTAAGCTACGACAGTCAATCTTCCTGAATGTTGTGTTCAGTGCATTGCAATTGATAGGGTGGTAGACACAGCTTCCAAAGGATAAAGGATATAGCCTATTGTGGTTTTCCAATATATACTTGATGGTACGTGGGAGCACAAGTCCATACTTGCACTTGCCGTATCAAAGAGGAGGAATCACCCAACCTACGATGAAAATGATGGTTACCAGGCTTTACAACCCCAAAATACTTCTCTACCCTAGGCTTCTAGATGTTGTGCGTTAGGTTTCAAAGCATTTTTATGTTCATTGAGGTTTATTTTACAGTTGATCTTTCTTAAGAAGTTTGTCTTGAAGGTTCACCGCGTGATGTAGATATACAATTCCTAAATATGCAATATAAGATGATAAATAATCGTTTACTTTATTTTGCAATGAAAATCCTAGCTACTAAGGAAAGAGAAGTAAAATCCTTTCAACATAGAGTAGAGAGCACACACTAAAATGCACTGTCCTAAATCAATTTCCGTATGTAGTCTAAATGCAAATGCACATGCATGTATTTTTTTTCCGCTTTCTTAATGTGTGAATGATAAAAGGAATGCTAAGTACAGATCTAAACTATTTTTCTTTCAAAGTGACAGTACTAACAATTTTCTTTTCAAGAAACGAAAGGATGACTAAGGCAACGCTTTGCGATTTCGAATTCAAAAAATGAAAGGAATACTAAGACAACACTTTGGGATTTCGAATTCAAAAAAATGAAAGGAAGACTAAGTCAACACTTTGTGATTTCGAATTTAAAATTAATTTCGACACTTGAAATACTATTAATTCAAATTGAGTATAATGGCAGAAGTGTAATCGACTATCAAAAAGAGGAAGACTGTACGACACTCTTTTCTTTGACTGAAAACAACACTTGTGACACTTTCAAATCAAAAGACGATAGTTCGATTAAGCTATTGTTTGTAAAGGAGAACTGTAAATGAAGAAAAATACATAAAAACATTCACAATTCTTTATCAATGGAGGCTGAATAATGCAAAGGAAGGAAGTTTCAATAGTGATATACTGATCATAGATAACAAAACTACTAAATAAAGCTGAAGAAAATCAAGAAAAAACCAAAATCTATAGGCAGAAACAGTCTCACTCAATCATCGCACCTATAACATAGGGAAACAGGGATGCATCTCACCTATAACACATGGGAGGTGCGATGCATCCAGACTACCAATGAGAGACAGTGCAATGGTCCAAGAATGAGACTGAGCTTGGTTTTTGCTCACAGTTTACAGCTTAGTTCAGGGATTTAGACTGAGCTAATGATAGGCAGTAAACACAAAGTACAGGGGCTGATCTAATGAGGTTATTTGAGCTACCACCAGGGCACTTAGGATGTTTGCAAGTTAGATGTTCAGTTCATAAACTAAACCAGAGATTGATTGAAGAAGTGTTGATCTACTTTGCAGTTGCATAACAAAAGCAGTTCGAAGGCTAGCTAGCTTAACTTCAGGCTCTGTCTCTAGTTTATAAAGCAAAGAAATAGAAACAAGCAAACAAACGATTCGCTTCCTAGTGGAGTCGCCATTTTGTTATTGGGAAAACTAGTGTCCATTCAGAGCTACTAGTCCCACTAAGACGGGCAACTATCTTAGAAACAAACAAAATAAAGTTACTTGTGTTTTCCTTTATGAGAGATAGATGAGAGAGAAGCAGAGAGTACAACCTCAGTGTTTTACTTGGCTCCTTGTTTGTTTCCTCCCTCCTTTGACAGAGCTTCACCACTCTTTCCTCACTTGTCCCGCTTCAAAGAACACCTATAGAGTCAAAGCAACATAATACCATCAAAGCATAGAGATCTATAACCACAAACAATATAGGATCATATATATATTAACCATACAAATGCATATACCAAGATTAAAAAATATACAAGAATATGGAGAAAAACTCAAATAGCTTTATTGATAGAAGTAGTAGAAGAGAGGATTGCAACCCATTGGTCTGACCCAACGCCATCCTCCCATCATGAAAGCGCTCTTCGCCTCATCAAAAGGTAGATCACCCAACACTATGATGTTTCACAGAGAAACCAACAACACTTATAAAATACAAAATTCTAGCCTCTGGATCTCTAGGATGAGGGATCCATATATAGATATTTGCAGGTGGGTGAGTGAGCTTCTGGGATTTTGATTAGTTTCATTTCTCTGATAGTTCTTGGTTCCACTTTGAGATTGCATGATATCTTACTCATCCCTGGGCGAATTCAAAGAGGCAAGTGTCGAATGGGCAGTTTCTAGAAGATTCTTTAGGTTTCCACCTAGCCAACTACCTCTGCCATTTGTTTGCTCTCGCTCATCGCACCCTACGGAAGGGATTTTCACTATGCATCACACTTTTTTCATGTAGCAGGTGAGATGCATTGCACCTTTAGCACTGAGCAGTCTGTATGGTCTAATTTTGACTAGCTTTGTGTAGTTTTTCACAGAGAACTTCTGGGAGATTATGTAATCAGCTGACCTTGTTCCTTTAGGATATGAAACAATACTTTTGGGGGCTTAGAAGCCCTCAGTTTATGGACATGTGAAATTGGAGGTGTCGTTCCTAAATATGTCTATAACAACACTCAAACCAAAATAACCAACCATGACATATCGAGGCTAAACAACCTCAACCTCATAAATAGAAACTAGGCTTTACCAAAATACATCTTGGATTGCTAGGAAAACATAGTGAAAATGTCCTAATAGGCTTTACCATGATCTCCACCTAATCACTAGGCAAAACAAGCATGGATGCCACTGGATTTCTCCGTCTAAACCTTGAGGAATTTTCCTGTCTCCTAGTCTCTCAAGTTTTACCTCAGTCCAAACCCGTATCGCTAGTCCCTAAACTGAGACCCACTCCCTAAGTTTTACTGCATATCCCAAACCCATGATTACTAGACCCAATGGAGAGAAAAACACCTCTTGGATTTACCATATATCCTTCCATTCATTACCAAGGATTCCTAGGCCCATCGAGGATGCACAATTCTCGCTCTACTGCAACCCATATTCTGACTCATGTGTCACTAAGCCACTAGCTTTACCATGATCCATAGTCCAGTTCAGGGACCACTAAGCCATGTTCTCTATCGTTCAGAGATCCAGCCCACTCATGTTCGAATCCATATATCAATCCTACTCAACCAAAATATGATAATTCCATGACACCATGGTTATAGAAATGGCAAGGATAGGTTGAAAACATTGCTACACCTGGAGAAACCCATGCCATGATAGAAAAGAACCACATGCAATACCATGCATGCAAAATATAGCAAGGGAAATACACATGAAAATCTATACCTATAATGAATCATGTTGTAGTTTCTTGATCCTGCCTTTGCCTACCATATATTTTCTTCCTCTTGCATTATTTTCCTTTCTTGCTCCAATGCCAAAATGCTCGCAGAAAACTCCAAGTTTCCAAGAGTGAGAGAGAGAGAGAGAATACTGAGCGAGACGTAAAACTCGATTCAAAAAAAGATAAAACTTATCCTCAAAAGCCTTTTTATGAATGGGGCCTCTATTTTATTCATTTTCCATTATTTTCTTTCAATTTTCCCCTCACATGAAACCTATGACCTTTTACCTTCCTTTTCTCCTAATTTCCATTATTTTCATAAATAAATGTACCAAAGTGTCATTTTTCTTTTCCAAAGACTTGGCCATTTCCTTTCCCAATTTCATTAGTCATAAAAATCCGAATTAACACCTCGTAGGATCTATTGCTCAACATTCCGCTTGGAATAAGTGTCTCACCAATCATGGTTATTATTTTTTCCTTTACTAATTTTCATTACATGGAATTTTCACTAGGGCTATTACAAAACCCTCGCACTTAGGGAACATTGTCCTTGGTATTAGACCACCCCAAGACCTCAGAAAAACCACTAAAAAGAAAACATACTACTCATGGAGCTTAATAACATAGCTGGATGCAGTATTTACAATGACCACCATACTGAAAAGTAAATCAACATAACAACATAATAACATGACATCATAATGACATGACACCCATATCACTTATTAGAGATTTATAACATAGCTCATGGTGGTATTTACATGCATATATATAGGTACATATACCAAACATCATCAAAGCATACACCGAAACATATACCCAAGCATATAGGAAAATCACACCAAAACACCAAGCCAAGACTTCTTTGCCTCAATCGGCAAACAAGGAAGGATTAATAGCCTGAATCTGATCTGCCATCTCCCATGTGGCTACATGGGGCCCAAAGTGCTTCCGGTGCACTTTAACTTGCTCCATTGCTCGGTTCCAGTACATGAACACCTTTTTCTGCAATATACATTGAGTCTCTAGATTGAAGTTTCCATCTGGTTCCACCTAGAATATAGACCAACAATCACATGATCAGAATCTTTAACATACTTCTTAAGCAATGATACATGGAAAGCATCATGGAATTTCATTGTCGGAGGTAGTGCAAGCTGATAAGCTAGTAGCCCAATCCTCTGAATGATACTAAAGTGTCCACAAAACTACGGTGCCATCTTGAGACATGATCCAATCCATAAGAAGCTCTTCCTCTATTTGATGCGCAAGTACACCTATTCCCCAACCTAGAACTCGTTGAACAACATGTTTTTATCTACATAGGTTTTCTACCTATCATGTGTTTCCTTTAGATTTTTCTTTATAATGTTCATTTGTTGTTCCACGACTGCCAACATCTTTGGTCCAATCAACACCATATAAACCAGATCACTCCAACTGATGGCAGCTTACAACCACACCCATACAATTCCTCAAAATGAATCATCCTCAATTACTCGTGATAATCGTTGTTGTATGCGAACTCAACAAAGGGGAGATACTCTTTCCACTTTTGTTGTTGATGCATCACATACATGCTCAACATGTCCTCCAATACCTTGTTGAACCTTTCCATCTGTCCATTTATCTGTGGATGATAAGTTGTACTGAAGGCCTGCTCTATGCCCAAACCTACAAATAACTTCCTCCAAAACTTCGACGTGAACTTCTCATCCATGTCTAACACAATCTTCTTTGGAACACCATTCAATCTCACCACATCTCTGATGAATACCTATGTCACATCGCTAGCTGATAATGTAGAATTCACCCAAATGAAATGTGAAACCTTTGTTAAGTTGTCCACAATTATTTGATTAATTGTCAATGTATGTTGACTATCAATTATTTTCCCTAGTTTTTGCAATTTTAATAAAAGTTTCTAGAAAATGATGAATACTACTATTTTCTAGTAAATTCAAAAATCATTTTCTAATTTCTCGATATCTTATTTTCAATTTTCCATGAGCGAGACTTGTTGTGACATAATTCCCCTAGTGGAGGAAAATTCATTTTTGCTATTTCTAAATGCCTAACAAATGATTTTGAAATAATAATAAAAAAAACTATTTTTGTGAGTGGCCATTTCATGAGGGAGTGCTCTCACACTGTTATGCCTAACATTTTTATTACTTTGCACAATGATGCCAAAACTGATCAAAACTGATAGGGTTGAATTCATATGGTGTTGGTGATGATGTCGTGGAGGATCAAGCTGTGGCCTTGAGGATTTCGGGAGATCGCTGTGTGTTTTACAATTGTAGATTTCTAGGGTATTAGGAAACCTTGTTAGACGAAAGTGGGAGGCATTATTTTCAAAACTGATTTGGCAGTGGAAAATCCCTCTATGAGGCAAACAAAATAGAAAACCTGCACACTGTTTCCATTACTTTTTTTCTTTTTTTGTTTCAATATAGCTCGGTGTTGATAAATAACATTACAGAATTTTCAGTTTGTTGACCGCAGAAATGCCAGATACATGCCATTCCTAAACTTTATGGCATATTTACGGCTCAAAAGAGAATTTCTGCGTCGGAAGATTCAAGCTTCGTCTTTTTAAACTGCAGGTTGACAGGCAAAGGAGAAAAGATAAAATAGCACAACCACTCAAATATATTCTATATCATGAATGAGGAAATTACACACATATTTATACAAGCAATAGTCTCAAGATAGGAATTCTATCTTAGACGTACAGTAGTGTGGGTGAGAGATTCTCTCAACCACACACTGAACAAGGAGAAACTATATTCTATCTAATTCCTATTATGTAGGAACAAACTCCTCAAATGGAGAATTACAACCATAGACAAGTAGGAATTAATTATTTCTAACTCCCCCCCTTAATGACTACTTGGCATGATAGCGATTCACATACATGATTCTGTCGACCGTTATCACTGCATATATGTACCTACAAATCCACCACCATCGGGCGAATTGCATGTGCAAAACTTCCAAAAAAAAAAGAGAGATCAGTGCCTTTCTAAGCCAAATATTCATGTCCAAAGAGCAATCGCAAACAATTGTGCTGATTGCACCTTTCGACGCAACTGTGAGATATAAAAGTGCATCGACCCTCTTGTGCTTAGACACACCCATATTTGAGACTGTGATTCACGTGTTACTACAGTCCACCTGCTCCTATGAGCACAAAGCTCACGTGTACATGTTAGCCACTCAGGCAATATGCCACCACAGGGCAAGTCCGATATGCCACCACTGAGCAAACCTGGAACTTAAATGTGCCACCTCCAGGCAAATTCTGTAGCCACTAAGGCTCTATGGATGGTTTCTGGCTCACCTCCAACCAGCCACAAAGGCAATCCATTACAAGGTGGTTTTAAGTTCACCACAAACTTTCAAATACCTTTAAAAGGCTTACATTTCATACTTCAACATTTTGGAGTTTCTGGGTACATACAATGACCATTACAACAACTGGACTTGCTTAGAACATGTTAGGGAGTCTATTCCACAAACCACACTAACTTAAACAAACATCTACTTTGTTTTCCACCATAAACGTTGTTGCTGCTCCTTTATCCCATCTTTTCATAGTTCACATTTGGGCATCTTTGTCAAATAAATTCTTGGAACTCCATGAACCTGCCATTTGTTAGAATAGCCAATTCTAACAAAATAACTTCATATTGAGATGGCTAATCTCAATATGTATATCAATTTAAATTAAAAAAAAAAAATTACTTCTCCAAAAAAACGTTTACCCAAGTATGCACAAAAAACCATGCTTCATGCCTTGCTTATACTGACCCCTGTAGCGGCTTCCTTTCGCCCAGGTTTTGACTCCATAACCATCATACTTCCCATCGACCCAATCTCCCTCATAACGTGCACTCATATAATAATAATACACCCCACTGCCGGAGCATTTGTCCTGATGAAATCCCCCTTATAAACATCCCCTTTTTGTAGACCTAGACTCCTTCGGTCAACACCTTGCTGAGGCTCCTCTCCACCTTAGGCTTTGACCATATCGTGCATGTAATTGTGGGCCTAGAAAAAGCCTTGGAAAAAGATTTATTCCACCTCTTTTCCTTATCGTCTCACAGAAGCGCCGCAAGGGGTTTCGACCATGCGACAATGAAGGAACCCCAACTCTGCCGCAAGGACCACGGAAGCGCTAGCGCGAGGCGTGGGAAGGCAATCTTGAGCAATATGACCACGGCTGTAACAAACACCAATGCTGCAAAGAAATCGAACCAGAGGCCCATTACCAGGATCCTGTTTCTATCGGACAGCGAATCCATGAGCCGCTTCTCCGCCTGCAGCACCTTCAGATACCACCAGAAACAAGGCACCGACACGACCACAAGGGGTGGTAGTAGGACGTGCAGTGACTTGAACCTCCGACCTCCAAGTCCTCTGTGGTGCAATATTGCAGTCGTCGTGGCTGTGGCGTCGCCTAGTGAAGTGACGCTGTCAATCCTGCCCTTAATTGTTGGGCAACGCGACAACAACGAAGGCGCCCGAGCAAAGCCTCCAGCTATGGTCGCTACGTCGGCGTGGTAGTGCTCTAGATGCATCACAACTCCGTGGTGAAGATTGACCCACTTGTGCGTTGCAGTGGAGAGTACCAGCGTTTCATCGTGTGAAGGCCCCGCATGATCGTTGGCGTTGGCGTTGTTGGAAAAACAGGTAAGATGCTCAAAATTTAACTAGTAAATCAAATCTCTCGTGCAATGCACAGGTCGAGTAGACTCAGATCTTATGATAATAAACTCATCAAATGCGTCCTCACACCAAAATAGACCCTCCACTATTCAGATGTCACATGCACGCTGATCCGGCCACATCCAGGTTGTGGGTCGATCCACGCTTACCCCATAATGCCTTCACAGATCTAAGGCTTGAATAGCTTTGATCAGTAACAATTGAAACTTGGCCTCCACCGATTCCTCCAACGAATCCGACATCTATGCTCTTCACATTTCAGTATCGCATATTTCATTATGGTCAACTATAGTGACTGCGAATCAACAACACGTGAGGAATTGAAGAACAGTTCCTTCACCATGACTTAGATCTGATACAATCAATGTGTCAAGGGAACTAGACTGTACTATCTCTTCAATGGGTTCTGGAAAATCTATCACCATCTCTAACGAAAGCCTTTCTCAGTGCTTAGCCTAGAATAAATCAGAACTGACAACTCTAACATCTCTTCTCTTTTAGCTATGCTACGCTCTCGAGAGCAAAAATCGATCCACAGAACCGCTAAAGAGCCACAGATCGTCCGATTAGTGCAGAGACGCTCCTCCGCTTCTCCCCTCCACTTTCACTATACCATCGATTGCGAGAGGCTGCAATCTTTTAACTGATCACACCAAAAAAATGCAGATATCCACTACTCAAATGATCCACACTGTGAAATGATGTGCTTAAAAAAACATGATGGAAAAACGACATACACTAAACTCTTTATTTCGTCAGCCCATGAGGGGCCAAGCCTACGCGGACCAGCGTAGGCGGGCCGGGCTCTGATACCAAGATAAAATAACACAATCACTCAAATATATTCTATATCATGAATGAGGAAATTACACACATATTTATACAAGCAATAGTCTCAAGATAGGAATTCTATCTTAGATGTAAAGTAGTATGGTTGAGAGATTCTCTCAACCACACACTAAACTAGGAGAAACTATATTCTAGCTAATTCCTATTATGTAGTAACAAACTCATCAAATAGAGAATTACAAACATAGACAAGTAGAAATTAATTATTTCTAACTAAAAATGTATCTAGGCAAACCGTGGAGACCTTACTCCACAGTAGTGTTGGGGAACACAGTCATGGATGACATTATCTGGCCAGAAGGATGGACAAACTAGCCACTAAAGCCCTAAAGTGTGTAGTTGTTACATTGTTCTATTTTCTAGTATCTATATATTGATTGTAGATTCTGAAAATGTTTGGAAATCTTAAAAAAACATACTATAGCGAACAACAATTTAATCCTTGAGATTCCAAAATTTACCATAAATTTAGAATTGAAATAAATTTAGAAAACATGCATTGCGGTGACAACTAGAATACCATATCTCGTTCTAATATTATTGCTTTCATTCGTTCTGTGAATTTGCAGCACTGTGAAGTATAGCGTGTTCCAATGTTCTGGTCCTGGGGCAGGACAAAATGGACGAGTTTCGTGGGTTAGTAAAGTCACTGATCGTTCCCAGATTGCATCATATTTGAGCCTGGGTTACATTAACGGGAATACTTGGGTCAGCTAGAGGCCATGATCTCTTCGGCACTGAGCTACCAGTGTCACTAGAGCAAATGGATTTGACACCATCCAGCACAGAATAAGAAATAATATTTCAAGATGCAAGATATTTATGGAATATTTCCTCAATTATCAAATGTAACGGATAATTTTATAAATGGTATTACGCATGAAACTTTCTTCTTTTCTCCTGGCCTGTCTTGTTCATCCTGGATTTTAAAATAAATGGACTTCGATAAACGCAACGTGTTTGGCTGGACATATGTGGAAGGTCGACCGTCCTCTTCCACTGTAAATTAGCTCTCGATGTGGTTATATGTTTTCCGTATAATAGAATTATAATATTTTAATTTTTAGGTTTTTATGAGGTTGATAGGTGTTTAGATCATTTTCTGGATTTATCGCGATTCAAGTTTTGAACCAAACCATCAATAGTGGTTCATCTTCAACTTGTAAAAAGATTATAATAATAATCAGTAATTTAAATTTTATGAAAATTAAATTTAAATATTTTATTTATAAATTCTTTATATAATATAATAGTAATTTATTTTTAAATTATAGAATATTATGTATAATAAAATTATTTAATTATGTTCACATGGGTAGCTCATAGCAGCAAGCTGTGGAAAGAATTGTACCGAACCGTGAAGTCTTGGTTCAAATCTTGGGGTTACCCTTCCCCGGTAGAAAGAAATACTTTAATTTTAATTTTATAAGGACTTAAATCAATCTTTCATCATATGTTTTCTATATATTATAATAATAATTTATTTTTTAGATTATATCGAATTACTATTAATGATGTTTTTTAGAGTTTTTTTTAATTACTAAATATAAAAACAAGAAATGCATTTATAATAAATACTTTAATTTTACATTTTATAAGAATTAATCAATGTTTGATCATAAGTTTTCTATATATTATAATAATAATTTCATTTCAAGATGATCATCGATTTACATATTAAATTGGTGTTTTTAAGAGTTTTTTTTACTTACCAAGATACTAAACAAGAAATGCATTTAATTTAAAAAGTTGATTAGTAAAAACTATTAAGAAACACACCTAGCTCTGTAAAAATACACCAACGTTATTACGTTGATCGATCGACTATTAATCTTGCTTTGACCTAATATTTTGGTCTTTAACCAAAGTTTCAATTGGTAATTTGTATTTCCCTAAATTGTAACCAAACTTTAACTTTGGACTTCTTATTGTGAAAGCCCTGTAACCGAATGCTATTTTAGGAATTTTATAGGAAAAGGTTGAAGGAAGGGAAATTTTTTTTCACCAAAGTATTTTTAAAGCAAAGTTTGAAGATATGGCAACATTTCTTAGCACTGCATTGGGATCAAGAAAGGGTTTCTATCTAGTTGACCCAGCCGAAGCACTAATAGCATAAATAATAGGGTAGGAGTAGGAAAGACACAGGAGACCACTGGAGCATGCACAAATACAGAGACAAATAAAGATAGACGGGCATAACTCGTTAGAGATGCAGATCCACTTACAGGCATGGATGCATAGCCCATACGACTCTAACCTTTCCTCTAATGAATTACATCGCACTGCACAAATCACACGATCGACTCTTTCCAGCACGTCTGTAGAATATGAAATGAATTATTTCAACCCAATTGAAAAGCCAACATACATAAAAAAAAATGATAAAACAATTAAAAAACACAGTTACTTTGTGAGCTAAGAAATGTTGCAAATCTCATATGTTAATTCAACTATTAAGTACATTTTTGTATAGTAAAACTATTACTAAAATCAAATCTGAAATAAATATAATGGCATTACAACGAATTTCTAGCACTTTCCAGCAGTGACCACCCTAACAATTTGCTGCTTTAATTTTGCAGTGAACACAACATTTGTTGGCTACTTTGTCAACATTTTACATAACTAATTAAGCAGTTTTCCCAACACTCTCCCTTAATGATTAATGAGGATTTACTATCTTATCTCGTACTGCCAAAAACTGATCTTTTGCAACTGCTTTGGTGAAGATATTTGCTAGTTGATGCTGAGCATTTATATGCTTTAATTCAATATCCTTCTTTTCCACAAAATCTCTAATGAAGTGATATTTCAGGTCAAAATTTTTTGTCCTACTATGATGAACTGGATTCTTTGCTAACTTGGTGACACTTACATTATCACAATAAATCACTGTAGGCTGAACTTGTTTTTCTCCAATTTCCTCCAAAATTTTCATGAGCCAAAAATCTCGTGTACTTGCTGAGGTAACTGCAACATACTTTTATTTTGTGGATGAGAGGGAAACAATGCTTTTTTTTTTTTATCTCCATGTAATCAAACTAGAACCAAAAGAGAAACAATTTCCAGATGTGGACTTACGGTCATCAAGACTACCTGCCCAATTTGAATCACTAAGTCCAACAAGATTGAACTTTTCAGAAGAGTAGTAATGAATACCAAAATTTAGAGTGCCTTTCACATACCTTAAAATCCTCTTGGCTGCCTTCATATGTATTTCAGATGGATTTGTCATATATCGTGAAACAAGTGAAACTGAATATGTAATATCAGGCCTTGTGTGGGTTAGAAATATTAAACTCCCCACAATACTTCTGTAAGTTTTCTCATCAACTAAATCAGCACCATCATCTCTACATAACACCTCCCCATGAGCACTTGGAGTAGGGGATGGATGACAATCAAGCATATCAAATTTATTTAGCATATCCTGTGCATACTTTGTCTGAAAAATGAAAATCTCATCCTTACTTTGATAAACCTCCATTCCAGGAAAATATTTCATGATGCCTAGATCTTTCATCTCAAATTCATTCATCATAGCAGCTTTGAATTTATCATTCATCTTAGAACTACTACCCATATACAATAGATCATCAACATACAAACTTATGATTAAAATATCAATACCTTGTTATTTGTAGTAAAGGGTAGGATCATTCTTACTTCTCTGGAAGCCATTTTCCTAAAAGTATCCATCAATCCTTGCATACCACGCTCTTGGTGCTTGCTTGAGGCCATACAAATCCTTCTTCAACTTGTGGACACTATTCTCCTTTCCTTCCACTTCAAAACCTTATGGCTGCTCCACATATACTTCCTCTTCTAAGTACCCATTCAAGAAGGCACTTTTCACATCCATATGATGTATGCTCCACTTTTTATGAGCCTGCTAATGAAATCAACATTTCTAATGGTCTTTCTTGTCTCTACTAGTGCAAATGTCTCTTCATAATCAATTCCATACTTCTGTGTGAATATCCTTTACGCAACTAATTCTTGCTTTGTGTTCTTCAACACTCCCATCACTATTAAATTTAGTCTTATAGACCCATTTTGGTGGCCAATCTTTTTTCTTGGTCATTGTGGAGCTCTGTCAACTTCCAAGTGTCATTCCTTTGAATGGAATCCATCTCTTCTTGCATGGCTTGCATCCAAACCTCATTAGTACATGCATCTTAAAAACATGATGGTTCAAATTCAGCCTTGGCTAATAAAGAAAATTTGACTATCTCACCTATTGGGCTTTCTTCATGTGCTTGATTTGCACTCCTCTCATAAATATCACTCAATCTTCTTAACTTCCTTGTAGAACTTGGAGAAGAAGTTGGACTTGAACTTGATGTTGAAGAAATTGATGAAGGGCTGCTTGGTGGAGTTAAGCCACTAGTTACAAAAACATTAGTTTGTTGCTCATGATCATTATCAACAATTATATCATCATTCAAAACAGATTTGTCTTCTTAACATGGCCTTTTTTATGACCATAAACTCCCTCTTCATAAAAAATTACATCTCTTGAGACAATAAGCTTGTTAGTTAGACAATTATACAATTTATAAGCCTTGCTTGTCTCATTATACCCAATAAAAATGCATAACTCACTCTTTGCATCTAACTTTTTTCTATTTTGATTAGGTTCATGCACATAAGCCAAACAACCAAAAACTTTGAAATGATTAACATTAGGCTTTTTTCCATAACAAGCTTCACAAGGAGTCATATTTTTCAGTGCACTGGTGGGGCTACAGTTGAGGATGTATACTGCTGTAACAACTCCATGTCCCCAATAAGAGTTGTTCAATCCCTTAGTTTGTAGCATGCATCTTGCCATTTCAACCACAGTACGATTTTTTCTTTCAACTATGCCATTCTGCTGGGGTGTGTATGCTATAGTATGCTGCCCCTTGATGCCATTCATATCACAATAACTCTGGAAAGCATTTGAGCATAATTCTCCTCCACAGTCAGTCCGCAAACATTTGATTTTTCACCCTCTTTCATTTTCTACAAGGGCTTTGAACTTCTTGAATGTATCTAGGGTTTCACTTTTGGCCTTCAAAAAATATACCCAACAATTTCGTGAGTAATCATCAATAAAAGTGATGAAATATGATGACTTACCCAAACTCTTAGTTTGCATAGGACCACATATGTCTGAATGAACAAGCTGAAGTGGGTGATGAGCTCTTCATGAACTACCCTTTGGAAACCTTTCCCTTGCATGCTTTCCTTTAGCACATCCTTCACAAACCTATTTATGCTCTTCTACCTTGGGCAAACCAGAAACTAATGCATGTGAGATTAGAAACTTCAAACTCTGAAAATTGAAAAGACCATACCTGAGATGCCATAACCAACTTGAATCCTCATAAGCCATATTAGCAAGATTGCTATTATGTTCATAAAACCTCAAGGGAAACATCCTATTTCTTGTCATAGGCACAACAATGATCACCCTATTTCCCTTATTCTTATCATAGATAGTACGTCTTATTTTCAAAGACTACTTTATAATTTTTCTCACAGAGTTGTCGAACACTCAACAAATTATGCTTCAACTGTGGAGTATAATAAATGTCAAGAATACTCTTTATACGTTCTTTTGTTTGGACCTCCATAGCTCCTTTGCCAATAATCCCCAATTACTTATCATCACCAAGCTCGATCTTAGATTTGAAACTTCCATCCTTTGCTGAAAACAACTTCTCATTCCGTGTCATATGGTTAGAGCATCCAGAATCTAGGTACCAAACATCTTTACGAGTATTTTCATCTTTGGCACAAGATAAAAATAAGTGATCTGGAGGATACTCACCACTTTCTTGAGGATAATTAGCATTTTTACCTTCTTTCAATCTGCATTCTCTTTCAAAGTGACCATACATGTTACAATGATAACATTGAACATTTCTCTTATCAAATCTACCTCTACCTCTTCCTCTGAAACTACCTCTTCCACTTGAGCCACCTCTTCCTCTACCCCTTGAACAATTTTGGCTTTTCCATTTACCTTGACCTTGATGGATTTTGGTACTGCTGCTACTTGCATCTTCATTCTTAGTAATTTGTAATTTAGAGGAAAAAGCCTTCTCTATAGCTTCAAAAGTTTCCTTCAATCTTTCTTCACGAGACATCAAAGATCCAACCAATTCATCAAACTATAGTTTTGTTAAATCCTTACTTTCTTCCATGATTATTGCAACATGATTCCATCTATGTGTTAAAGATCTCAATACTTTTTTAATTAAAACTTCATTACTTACAGCTTCTCCAAGTGTAGCCATTTTATTGACCACATCTTTGACTCTCACACAATAGTCACTGATACTTTCACCTTCTTGCTTCTTAATATTCTCGAAATCTCGCTTCAATTTTCGAAGCTTGACTACCTTAACTTGATCACTACCTTGGTAAGCTTCTTCTAGAGTCTCTGAGGCAGCTTTGACAGTTTTTGCTCGTGATATTCTTAGAAATAAGCTTTTATCAAGAGCTATCTGAATGTGAAACAAAGATTGACCATTCTTCTTCCTTGGTTCATTTCTTGTTGTTCTTTCATTGTAAGAGCATTCCAATCAGCTCGTTTCTCATATCCTGATTCAACAATCTCCCACAAATCTTTTCCAATCAAAAAGGTTAGCATCTTAATGCACCAATAATCATAATTGTTTCCATCAAAATCTGGAACTAGCATTTGGTTAGAATTCAACATGATTAACTTTGGCGAAATTCCAACAATAAAACTTTAACCCAAAAGAATATTACCTGCTATGATACCACTTGTAGAATATGAAATGAATTATTTCAACCCAATTGAGAACCGAGCACTACTATGAAGAAAAAATACATAAAAAAATGATAAAACAATTAAAAATCACAGTTACTGTATGAGCTAAGAAATGTTGCAAATCTCATATATTAATTCAACTATTAACTACATTTTTATATAGTAAAACTATTACTAAAATCAACTCTGAAATAAATATACTGTCACTTTCGAGCAGTGACCACCCTAACCATATAGTTCTTTAATTTTGCACTGAACACAAAATCTGCTGGCTACTTTGTCAGCATTTTGCATAACTAATTAAGAATTATTCTAACAACATAGTGTCTGTGACAGTGCCAAGCTAAGCTCATCCGGAATAATCGATCCAAACCCACTAAACGCAGAAAAACGCTTATATCAGGTTTGTTTGTCTTCTGAATTGACAGGATAGCCCTAGAAACGCGTAATTTTCATTTTTTCACTAAATAGAAATCATTTATCACCTTTTGAATTGGTATTTTACAATTTGAACTATTACGTGGATATCGAAAATATATGTCCATAAAATTTGTACATTTAATTTGAAGTATGTCCATTTAATTTGAAGTATTATATGTGTGCATTTTATTATTTAACGTATTTTTATCACTGTTCTCTCACGGTCACGTTGCCTGAGCTAGTTTTCTGCGGATCCTCTCCTTCACCTACCTATCACCCATTATTCCTCATTATTCCCCTTTAATCATTGATATCAACATCCTAGGTTACAACTTTATGTGCTTCATGTGCCTCTGTGGCCTTTATAATATATATATGCTGGTCATAGCAAGTTCCCTGTATTCTTGAAAGAGCAGCAAGAACTCTCTTTGAATGGCATTCAATGAAATCTGGTTTATTTCCCTACTGAACTTTTTAGAGAATATAGAGATTCTAATGAGACTCTCAAAGTCAATCTTTGAGAGCACAAGCAAGATGACAAGCAAGATGACTAAACAATTAGTGCAGCAGCAGGCACTTTCATACAAATTGGACGACTTTCAGCAAGAGACATGGCGGATGACTTTCTGAAAGAGGCATGGTTATCTATTATGAGATTCTAATGAGACTTTCAAAGTCAGTCTTTGACAACACAAGCAAGATGACTAAACAATTAGTGCATGAGCAATGAGACTTTCAAAGTCAGTCTTTGACAACACAAGCAAGATGACTAAACAATTAGTGCATGAGCGGGAACTTTCATACAAACTGGTGACTTTCGGCAAGAGACATGGTGGATGAATTTTGCCAATGTTTGATTGCCATAAATAAATAACTTGAATTCGATGAAATCTGGTTTGTTTCCCTACTGAACTTTTTAGAAAATATAGAGATTCTAATGAGACTCTCAAAGTCAGTTTTCACGGCACGAGCACCATGACTAAACAATTAGTGCACCAGCAGGCACTTTCATACAAATTGGATGACTTTCTGCAAGAGACATGGTGGATGTCTTTCTGAAAGAGACATGGTTATCTATTATGAATATTTTGCAAATGCTTTGATTACCATAAATAAATAAATATCCATTCGTTATAATAAATGTAAAATGTACTTACTTTCAAATTGGCAGCGACTATCATTGCCTACAATCCTCGTTTAAAATCTAATAATTAAAATTTAAATATTACTTACAACTCATAAAATATAACTCTGTTACTTAAATCATAAATTTCACACAGTTATGTTTGGTCTATTTGTGTCATCGATTATCGAATATGTAAATATTTTTTAATAAATAATTTATTTCACAATTATATAGTTTAATATATATATTTAATATTAATTATTTAATTAGGGACATTTTTTAAGTTGTAAATTGTTAAATATCAATTTACAATAATTAAACTTTTGTTATACATTTCGTTGTTAAAATTATAAAAATTAACTACAAATAATTTTATTTTAAATATTATATTATGATTAATGTCAAACTACGACTACAGATATATATGATCACCTTTTCCACTGTGGTGATATATCACATTCTTTATACAACCACTTTATACTATTATAGTATTTAGATTATTTATAACTATATATATATATTAACAACTAGATTATTATATTATTATTATATTAATATTATTGTAATTTATAATACTAATATAACACCTAATATATATGGATTAATCATAAAATACTCATAAATATATTATTAATAATATAATAATATAAAATTATTAAAAAAAAAATAATAATATACAAATATAATTATTATAATAATATATTATTATTATAATATATTATTATAAATAACATAAAGACCTAATTTCTTTATTTATGAAATTATTAACTATACAAATAATAGCAAACTATATTCTATATTTTTATATTTATGATTTTTATATAATACTATTTATAATAAATAAACTCATTACAATTATTAGTATTATTAATAATATAATTATTCTTAGGCTTTAGTATTTTTAATATTTACCTTAAGGTTTGTATCAGGGGTTAAATTTGACGGGTGACCCTACTTGTCAAGGAATTTTTTTATGATGTTTTTATTTTTACACTGCCCATCATATGACTTTTAAAATTTGTTTATACAAGTTTTATCTAATTTCAAATTGTACAATGAAAGAAAATAGTTGTGAAATAATTTTCAAACCAAAAACATAACGTGCATGATTTCTCGGTTGGATACAACGACCCTTTTGGTGGCTCGCCCAACAACCGACTTTGCAGACAAGAAGTTGTGTTCAACCTCATTTTAGACAAAACCCAACAGTCTAATGCTATTTACTGCACAAACCGTTGTTGAAAGTCAAGTCCAATTTTTTACAGAAAATACAAAACAAAGTTCAATTCTTTACATAACCCACTACCCAGAATTCAGCTGGTTTAATATCCCACTAAAGACAACTGGATTCAATGCATCAAGCTCTACTGAAATTTCAAACATATAAAAGTCCAGTCCAATTTTTTACAACAAATACAAAACAAAGCTCAATTTTTTACATAACCCACTACTCAGAATTCAGCTGGTTTAATATCCCACTAAAGACAAATAGATTCAATGCATCAAGATTTACTGAACTTTCAAATATGGCATTGATAAACATCTAAATGGCAGTCTGGCAATGGCATGAATAATTATCCAAAGCATAACGATAAATCCTTTTCTATGATCTTTCTATATGGAACTAAGAAAATACCTGACATTTTGCAGAGCATAAAGCATGTCGGTCATCAAGTGTTCTTCGACATCCAACACCACCATAGGAAAGAGATAACTGAAAGTACATTAGAATCACAAAATACATCATGAAAATTAGAATAATACAGGGCTGAATATAAAATAGAATTGCATTAAGATACAAATACTTGAAGTACTATAGAAACAAACGAATAATGGAGGACCAAACGTAGTATAAAATATAATTCCTAATTTGTTTATTCAATATTATGTAAAATTTGGCACCACACAATTATATCATCCATCCATGAATCACTTCAAGAAATTACAAGAAATTACCAGCTATAACAGTGTAGTTTTTATTTGTACAGAGAGGGAGGGATTTCAAAAACCTGGCAACAAACGTAGTATAAAATATAATTATTAATGCGTTTACTCAATATTATGTAAAATTTGGCACCACACAATTATATCATCCATCCATGAATCACTTCAAGAAATTACAAGAAATTA
>APFE030008782.1:66001-167615 GCA_000404065.3 Pinus taeda | reverse complement strand
CTTAATTAAGTTATATAATTTATATAATATATATATATGTAATTTACGATTACGTTAAAATTATTGTTATATAACTATATTATATAATTCTATTATATAACCATATATTATATAACTAAGGGACACGGGGATAGGTTGATTATGGGCATCACGTATGAGATGAGGAGAAACGACAGAGCGTTGTTGATTGTTGGGCGGTGAAGAGATGACAGAATGATGGCGGCAGAGATAGCGGCAAGTATTTGGGACTGGTATGGACGACGGAAGGTAGGAATGGAACGCAAAGTGCGTGGTCGCGGATGCGGGGACAACAGAAAGGAAGGCATTGATGGAGACAGAGAGCATCGAAATGAAGACAACGGCTGGTACGTGGTGGTGACGTGGTGAATCGACTAAATACGATGTATGTGTGGCTGATGTGATTGAACTGGACGCCACAAACAGCAACTAAGGCAGCGTGGTACGGGACGAAAGCAAGAAGGAAGCAATCTACCTGCTCTGATATCGGATGGCACAATCAACTCAGCTATTCACGAAGATTGTGGGAGATATGTGCGATATTTCTTTTTTAAATTCGATTGCTGGCTTGAGCAAAGCGAACCATGAAATTTTTAGGCGATAGGGAAGACGTCAAGATTTTTTTTTATGTAGATTGGGAGACATCAAGCAGCAGGGAAGGATGAACGTCAATGGGGAAGGATGACTCGATAGAGGATCAGCGATCTAGTGGCAGTGAACGGACGGCAGGCTGTGAGCAGCGAGCGGACAACTGTAGACCGAGAACGAACTGCTCTGATACCAATGAAGCATAAAACTTCCGGATAAACATAAATATATATAAAAAATACTTTTATTAATAAATGAATTACAAATGATGATGATTTACAATGGGTTTCCTGGCTTATATACCGCCATGGGCACCCTTTGGGAAAGGGCATGATCTTATGATCGTGCCCTTTCGTCTAATTAAAATTAAAATTAAATAATAACCTAAAATTAACTAATTTTTTTACACTGTGATTGGTTTCTCTCAACATGATCGTCAGTGGTTGAAGACACTGGATTGTGGAAGCAGGGAGACCAGTCCCTTAAGATCCATGGGATGCAAGGAAATCTCGATGATAGTGGTCTCCTTTGCAAATGACACATGGATATTTAGGTTTGGATGGTGTAGTGTGTGGATTTTTGCCAGACGATGCATGGTTGCGCCCTTTTGTCGTTGACTTCTTCTTCTTCTTCTGCTTCCCTTTTCTCTTCTTCTTCTCAATTACTTGGTTTTTAGTGTTATTAGTTTCACCAAGTGAAGTGGAAGAAGGAGAGGGAGAAACAAATGAACTAGAAGGTGGGGGAGAAACTCTAGTATCATCTCGTTGCTGATTTGATTGCAAAGGAACTACAGTGTCTTGAATGATAATGGTTGAGAAAATCCATACTGGCAAGTCGATTGTAAGTCTTGGGAGGGACAAAGTAACCATATGAGGAGCACCAACATCTCCCCAAGAGGAGAAAGGACAAGGATTCCCCCCCAGTGGAATCCTTGATTGGTGGACTCCATTTTCTCAACCTAAGACCAACGAGGGAACAATGATGTTATTCTGATTAAAATAAATTTTATGACACCTTGACACAACTTTCTTTTTCATTTTTAAAGATTCGAGAAAAAGCTGAAGATGACTCTAGTCACCTTTGTTTTTTAATGAGCCTAAAGTGACAAGTGCTCAGATGGAACTTTTCTTTTAAGGAGTCTGAAAAGGAACAAAAATGACTACTCTGGAAATCTAGACAGAGGGGTAACGAAACCAATTGCAAAGCTGCAGAATACTTTTTACGTATGGTAGTCAATCTTCTTGAATGTTGTGTTCACTGCATTGCAATCAATAAGGTGGTAGACGTGGCTTCCTAAGGATAAAGGATATAGCCTATTGTGGTCTCCCAATATATACTCAATGGCACGTGGGAGAACAAGTCTGTACTGGAACTTGTCGTATCAAGGAGGAGGAATCACCCAACCTATGATGAAAATGGTAGTTACCAGGCTTTACGACGCTAGAATATGTCTCTAGCCTAGAGTTCTAGATGTTGTGTGTTGAGGTTCCAAAGCGTTTTTATGTTCATTGAGGTTTATTTTAAAGTTGATCTTTCTTAAGAAGTTTTCCTTGAAGGTTCACCATGTGATGTGGATATACAACTTCTAAATATATAGTCTAAGATGATAATATTTGTTTACTTTCTTTTTGCAATGAAAATCCTAGCTACTAAGGAAAGAGAAGTAAAATTATTTCAACATAGAGCAGAGAGCACACACTAAGATGCATTGTCCTCAGTCAATTTCCGCATGCAGTCAAAATGCAAATGCACATGCATGTATTTGTTTTTCAGTTTCCTTAGTGTGATAATGACAAAAATAAAACTAAGTATAGATCTAAACTATGTTTTCTCAAAGCGACACTTTAGCAATTTCTTGTTTTCTCAAAGCGACACTTTCAATTTCAACTTGAAAACTACTTTCGACACCTCAAAGAATGGATGATTCAAATTGAATACAATAGAAAAAGTGTAGTCGACTATCTAAAATAGGAAGACTTTACAACACTCTTTTCTTTGACTGAAAACAACACTTGCGACACTTTCAAATCAAAAGACGACAGTTTTATTAAGCTACTGTTTGCCAAGGAAAACTGTAAATGATTAAAAATACATAAAAAACATTCATAATTTTTTATCAATGGAGGTTGAATAATGCAAAGGAAGAGAGTTTCAACAGTAATATACTGATCATAGACAACACAACTATTGAATAAAACTGAAGACAATGAAGAAAATACCAAAATCTGGAAGCAGAAATAGTCTCACTCAGTCATCGCACCTGTAACATAGGGAAATAGGTATGGATCTCACTTGCAACACCTGGGAGGTGCGATGCCATCCAGGTTGCTAATGAAAGATAGTGCGATGGTCTAGGGACAAGAGTGAGCTCAGTTTTCACTCACAATTTGCAACTAAGTTTAGGGATTTATGCTAGGCTAATGATAGGTACTAAACACAAAGTATAGGGGCTGATCTAATGAGGTTATTTGAGCTACCAACAGGTTACTTCAGATGTTTGTAAGTCAGATTTGCAGTTCATAAACTAACCTGGAGATTGATTGAAGCAGCATTTATCTGCTTTGCAGTTGCATAGCAAAGATCAAAGGCTAGATGGCTTAACTTCAGGCTTCGTCTGTAGTTTATAAAGAAAACAAAACTAACTAACAATAAAACTATTCGCTACCCAGTGGAGTCGCCATTTTGTTACCAGGAAAGCTAGTGTCCATTCAGAGTTGCTAGTCCCACTAAGACGGGTAGCTATCTTAGAAACAAACAAATTAAAGTTACTTGTGTTTTTCTTTATGAGAGATAGATGAGAGAGAAGCAGAGAGCACCAACCTCAATCTTTCACTTGGCTCCTTGCTTGTTTCCTCTCCCCTTTGACAGAACTTCGCCACTCTTTCCTCACTTGTCCCACTTCAAAGAACACCTGTAGAGTCAAAGAAGCATAATACCATCAAAGAATAGTGATCTTTAACCATAAGAAATAGAGGATCAGATGTATATTTGATGGACTCCTTGCTGGTTCCAATGAAAATCTTCCTAGTTTGATTGCAATATCTTCTATGTCTCCGGTTTGGTCTCTTGTCAATTCCCTGAGGTCATCAGTCATTAAATCTTCACCTTGTGCAATAATGGAAAGCTTGTAATTGCTGTCACAAACTAATAACAATTCCGCCTTGCTGCAATTCAATATCTATTTATTGTCCTCATAAATGAAACAAGATATATATAGGATTGGCGCACAGATCTCTTGAAGGCATACACTTCATGACATTATAAGAGTCCACCGTATAAAATTGAACGTAGGGCACATATTATAAGAGGTGAACGCACAACATTATCAAGTTTTGTAACTTATACAATACAACGCACAACCTTCTAATAAACTACACAATTCACACCATTTAAATTATAGTGGACAGCGTATTGAATTATAGTGGACAACGCACAACGTTTCAATTAAACACCGCAACTTTTAATGAAATAACACACACTATATATTGGTGTGCCACGGTCATGTTAATTGCCACAATGGTTTTACGCATAACCAAACTAATGGACAGCGCAGCACAACTGCTCTAAAGCCCGTCCATACCTGTCTATTCATCCATAAAAAAAACAATGAACTGTGCGCACATCTCTCAATCGAATTCTACAGGAATATATCCATAAAAACAACAGACAATATACGCACCTCCATTTTGAAGCACCTCCAAATCTTTGTTTATTCAACCATAAAAATTATCAACAGCACGAAAGATCTCCCTTATTCCATAGATAACTACATACAGTTCCGCGCTCCCATTCTCTATCCAAGACACTCTATTTTTTTTTTCCTTAGAGAGCTACAAATACATTCATTTTTTTCCATTGTTCATGCATAAAATTTCTAATTCTAGACTTTTACCTGAAAATAAATCTTTCCTACTTGGCAGCTGAGTTTTACATCTTTTCCTTCTTAACCATAGCTGCCTTATTACAAACGCAGTCACATATAGAAAGTAGCAATACATAGTAACTTAGCTTTTCTCTTTTTTTTCCATAACACTAATCTAGCATGCCTTATTCTATCTAGAAAAGATGGCATGTTTTATAACTTATCCATTTTCTAAATTTAACTAAAAAGACATAGAAACAGAAGGCTAAGGATCTCACTCCTTGCCTGTAGATTTTTTTGATTTTTGTGGAATAAATCAGAAGATTTTTCCTCTGAATCAGATGCTCCTGCATCAGACTCCTGAGGACAAAAATCTTCATGGGCTCCTGTCCATGAGTTCGTCTACAGATTTTCCCAATTTCTGTAGAACATCTTTTGTAACCCAAGTAGCTTCAGTGATTGGCTGTCCTTTCCATTTGACGAGACACTGGAAGTATTCCCGTCTCCTTGTTTTCTTGTGAACCTGCTTGTCTAGAATTCTTTCTGGTTGTAAATTCCTTGCTGTGGGCAGCTGTTTTACCCAGTTAACCTCTGTAGTCTCTTGATCCTGTATTGCATCATCGGTAGATTTATCTTCATATTTATACAAGTCTGCAACATTAAAAATTGGTGATATTCCCACACGAGGTGGCAATTCAATCTCATAAGCCTTTGCAGAGAACTTCCTCAGTATCTTGCATGGTCCAATTTTCTTAGACTTCAACTTATTATATTCACCTTTTGGAAATCTCTCCTTCCTAAGATGTGCTAAAACCAAGTCTCCAATTTCAAAATTCACTTCTCTTCTCTTCATTTCTGCTCTGGTTTTGTACTTGATGTTGCTATCTTGCAGCTGCTGTTTCACCTGTTCATGAATCGATTGCATCCTGGAAGCAAAGTCTTCACCTTCTGCACTCCTCATTTCTTCTTTCCCCAAATTTCTTAGTTCAGATATTCCTCTAGGATGCATTCCATAAACAATATGGAATGGACTCTGTCCTGTACTCCTGTTTGGTGAATCATTATATGCATACTCAACTTGTGGCAATACTTGATCCCATTGCTTTGGATGCTTTACAGTAAGGCTCCTCAAAAGATTGCCTAAACTTATGTTCACAACTTTAGTCTCTCCATCAGTCTGAGGATGATAGGCTGAGCTAAAACTTAGCTTAGTTCCCAACTTCTTCCATAATGTTCTCTAGAAATGTCCCACGAACATTGAATCCCTTTCTGAAACAATGCTTTTGGGAAACCCATGCAATCTTACAATTTCTTTAAAAAACAAGTTAGCAATGTGAGAAGCATCACTAGTTTTATAACAGGGAATAAAGTGTGCCATTTTTGAAAATCTATCTACTACAACAAAGATTGAATCATACCCTCTTTGAGTTTTTGGCAATCCCAACACAAAATCCATGCTTATCATATCCCAAGGCCTATTTGGAATGGGCAATGGAATATATAATCCGGTATTCTGGCTTCTTTTGCATACTGGCAGACCTTACAATTTCTTACATACTTCTCCACCTCAGATTTCATTCTTGGCCAGAAATAAAACCTGTTGAGTTGCTCCAAAGTCTTCTCTGTACCAAAATGACCTGCAAGTCCTCCACTATTCTTTTCTTTGATTAAATTTTCCCTCATCGAACAGACTGGTATGCACAACTGATTTTTCTTGAACAACAAACCATCCTGTAGAAAATAATCCAACCATTTGCTCCTATCTACCAAAGCTGGATTCCTGCAAGCTTCAAATGCCTCTTTAAAATCTGAATCATTTTTGTATAACTCCTTGAGAAAATCAAAACCCACCACTTGGATTTGACTTTTTTGCAACAAAACATTCCTTCTACTTAAGGCATCTGCAACTTTGTTTGACTGTCCAGTTATATGCTTCAACAAAAAATGAAAGCTTTGAAGATATTCCACCCATTTAGCATGTCTCTGGCTGAGCTTTGGTTGCTGCATGATAAACTGCAATGCATGGTTATCTGAATAGAGAATAAATTCTTTTGACATCAAATAATGTCGCCACTTCTTTAATGCCAACACAACTGCATAAAACTTCTTATCATAAGAAGAATATTTCCTTTTTGCATCATTTAGCTTTTCACTGAAATAAGCTATCGGCCTATCTTCTTGGCTCAAAACTCCTCCAATTGCTTCTGCGCTAGCATCACACTTAACTTGAAAGGTTTTGTTAAAATCAGGAAGAACCAAAACAAGCTTTTCAGTTACTTTCTTCTTTAACAACTGAAACTTTCTCTCTGCTTCAACAGTCCACTTAAATGGTTTTTTATCTTTCTTTATGGTCTCAATAATAGGTGCATTAATCTTACCAAAATTCTTAATGAATTTGCTGTAAAAACTAGCAAGACCATGAAAACTCCTTACCTCAAAAGCACTTTTGGGTGAAGTCCACTCCACAATTGCTTTGATCTTTTCTGGATCCATCTTTAATCCTTCAGCTGAAATCACAAATCCCAAGTACACCAACTCCTCTTTCAAGAATAAACATTTCTTCAGGTTCAACAATAATTTTTCCTGCTGTAGCCTCTGCAGGACATAATTTAAATGCCTCAAGTGCTCCTCCTTAGACCTGCTATAGACTAATATATCGTCCAGATATACTATTACAAATTTACCAATGAATTCTTTAAGAACTTCATTCATAAGTCTCATGAATGTACTTGGTGCATTGGACAACCCAAAAGGCATCACTCTCCATTCATATAACCCCTCATTGGTCTTAAAAGCGGGTTTCTACTCATCCCCTTCTCTTATCCTTATTTGATGGTACCCGCTTTTAAGATCTAATTTGGAAAAATATTTTGCACCAGACAAGCAATCTATTAAGCCTTCAATTCTGGGTAGCGGAAATCTGTACCTGATTGTGATCTTATTAATGGCTCTTGAATCTGTACACATTCTCCAGCCTAAATCTTTCTTTGGGATCAGCACTGTTGGCATCGCACAAGGACTGAAGCTCTCTTTGATTAACCCCTTGTCAAGCAATTCTTGCACCTGTTTCTTAATTTCTTCATTTTCTGTAGGAGTCATTCTATATGCTGCTTTGTTAGGCAAGCTTTCTCCAAGAATTAAATCTATATGATGACTAATTCTTCGGATGGGCGGTAACTCATTAGGCAAATCATCAACAATAATATCATAATAATTCTCCAACATTTCTTGAATTTCAATGAGTAAATCAGAAACTTTGGTGGAAGTCATGATTACCTTGGGCTTGCAAATTACAACATAGCTTACCTCACCTTCTTTCATCTGCTTCAAATACTCCTTTCCTCCAAGTAGCGGAGTTTTTGGATCTGTCTTCTGTCCCAGTCCGCCTTGTTCTGGTAGAGGCAGTAATGTATGATTAACACCATCTTTCTCAAACTTGTAGGTGTTTCTTTTTCCATCATGCATGGCTCCTCTGTCATATTGCCAAGGCCTCCCCAGCAATATGTGACACACGTCCATAGGCATCACACCACAAACAACTTTATCTTTGTACTTGCCCACTTGAAATTCTAATTCACATTGTTCACTTACTAGTAGCTGATGTCCCTTTTGTAATAATGACACCTTATACGGTGTTGGGTGCCTCCTTGTTTTCAGCTTCAATTTCTCTACTACTTCCGTAGAAACCAAGTTATTAGTGCTTCCACTATCAATGATCATCTGGCAACATTTCCCTTGAACTTTGCATACTGTCCTGAATAAAGTTTTCCTTTGTGGTGGTTTAGTCACCTCCTTTGCTGATTTAATCAAGACTTTGTTAAGTACCAGAGATTCTCCTTACTCTGGTGTGTTTTCCTCTTCTGGTACTGCTGTCACTGGTGCTTCTCCCTTAGCTGGAGCAACAAATGCATTTCTTTGCCTTACTTCTGCATTCTCTGGACACTCAAAAGCTTCGTGACCCAGTTTGTTACACCTGTAACATCTTATTTCTCTGTCTCTTCCTCTGTCTCCTCTTCCTCTGGAAAAACTCCCTCTGCCTCTTGCATCACCTCCTCTGGATGCATGCGGGGTTGAGCTACTGCTAGCTCCATCTTTAGATGTTGTAGACCTTCCTCTACCACGTTGACTTCCTTTCCCTCTGAAAGTCCCTCTTCCCCTGACATACTGGTTCCTCATGAGTTTTTCCTCAGCCTTCAGTGCTATCTGATAGGCTTCCTCTACTGTTTTTGGAGACAGTAGACTTATTTCATCCTGAATTTCCATTCTGAGGCCATTCATATATCTAGCCACTTTTTCATCTGTGTCTTGGGCTTCTCCAACTCTTATACTCACCTTATAGAACTCTTTTGTATACTCTTTTATTGTCAAAGCTCTCTGCCTGAGATTTTGCATTTGCCTAAACAATGTCTATTGATAGTTACTGGGTAAAAATTTACCTTTTAGCTTTGCTACCATCCTGCTCCAATTCTTGATTGGTTGCTTGCCCAGTCTCCTCCTTTCCGCCTGCACACCATCCCACCAGAGCGCTCCATGGCCTACTAATTTTGTGATAGCAAACTTTACTTTCTTCTCATCTTCCATTTCTTCATAATCGAAGAATTTCTCCATGCTATTAATCCAGTCAATTAATTCTTCTGGATTTAGTCCTCCTTGATATACTTGTACTAACTGGTTCCATGGCCTGGCTGTGGATTTCATCACTGACTGAAAGAGCTTCATCTAAGGAGAAATCTCTACCGCTTCCTCCTTAGTAGCTTCAACTTCGTGTTCACTCACATCTCCATCATCTATATTCCTTCCGGAGGTTAGCGCATCCAACCTAGCTCGCAGATCCTCTACATCTTCTCTCAATTCGACATTCTCAACATGCCGTCCTCTTCCACCACGTCCACGTCCTCGTCCTCTTCCAACCCTGAAAGTCATCCTTCTATTGCTCCTGAGATTTAATTCAACGCCAATTGCTGGCTCTGATACCACTAATGATGGACTACTTGTTGGTTCCAATGACAATCTTCCTAGTTTGATTGCAATATCTTCTATGTCTCCGGTTTGGTCTCTTGTCAATTCCCTGAGGTCATCAGTCATTAAATATTCACCTTGTGCAATAATGGAAAGCTTGTAATTTCTGTCACAAACTAATAACAATTCCTCCTTGCTGCAATTCAATATCTATTTACTGTCCTCATAAATGAAACAAGATATATATAGGGTTGGCGCACAGATCTCTTGAAGGCATACACTTCATGACATTATAACAGTCCACCGTATAAAATTGAATGCACAACACATATTATAAGAGGTGAACGCACAACATTATCAAGTTTTGTAACTTATACAATACAACGCATAGCCTTCTAATAAACTACACAATTCAAACCATTTAAATTATAGTGGACAACGTATTGAATTATAGTGGACAGCACACAACATTTCAATTAAACACCACAACTTTTAATGAAATAACACACACTGTATATTGGTGTGCCACGGTTATGTTAATTGCCACAACGATTTTACGCATAACCAAACTAATGGAAAGCGCAGCACAGCTGCTCTAAAGCCCGTCCATACCTGTCTATTCATCCATGAAAAAAACAATGAACTGTGCGCACAGCTCTCAATCGAATTCTACAGGCATATATCCATAAAAACAACAGACAGTATATGCACCTCCATTTTGAAGCACCTCCAAATCTTTGTTTATTCAACCATAAAAATTATGAACAGCGCGGAAGATCTCCCTTATTCCACAGCTAACTACATACAGTTTCGTGCTCCCATTCTCCATCCAAGACACTCTATTTTTTTTTCCTGGGAGAGCTACAAATACATTCATTTTTTTCCATTATTCATGCATAAAATTTCTAATTCTAGAATTTTACCTGAAAAGAAATCTTTGCTACCTGGCAGCTGAGTTTTACATCTTTTCCTTCTTAACCATAGCTGCCTTATTACAAAAGCAGTCACATATAGAAAGTAGCAATACATAGTAACTTATCTTTTCTCTGTTTTTTCCATAACACTAATCTAGCATGCCTTATTCTATCTAGAAAAGATGGCATGTTTTATTCCTTATCCATTTTCTAAATTTAACTAAAAAGACATAGAAACAGCAGGCTAAGGATCCCACTCCTTTCCTGTAGATTTTTTTGATTTTTGTGGAATAAATCAGAAGATTTTTCCTCTGAATCAGATGCTCCTGCATCAATATTAACCATACAAATGCCTACATCAATACAATATTAAGAAATATACAAGAATATGGAGGAAAGCTCAAATAGCTTTATTGATAAAAGTAGAAGAAGAGAGGATTATAACCCAGCTGTCCGACCCAGTGCCATCCTCCCAACATGAAAGCCCTCTTCACCTCATGAAAATCTATATCACCGAACAATACAATGTCTCAGAGAGAAACCAACAACACTTCCTTACAAGTTACAAAATTCTAACCTCTGGATCTCTAGGATGAGGGATCCATATATAGATATTTGCAGGTGGGTGAGTCAGCTTCTGGGATTTTGATTAGTGTCATTTGTCTGATAATTCTTGGTTTCACTTGGATATTTCATGATCTCTTACTCATCCCTGGGTGAATTCAGAGAGGCAAGTGAAAATGAGCAACTTCTAGAAGATTTTCTAAGTTTCCACCTAGCAAACTGCCACTGCCATTTGTCTATTCTTGCTCATCGCTGCCTATAGAAGGGCTTTTCAGTATGCATCACACCCTCTATGTGTAACAGGTGAGATGCATCAAACCTTCAACATGGAGCAGTTTGTGTGGTCTAATTTTGACGAGTTCTGAGCACTTTTTCAAGGAGAACTTTTGGGATATGATGTAATCAACTAACCTTGTTCCTTTAGGGTATGAAACAAAAATTTTAGGGGCTTAGAAGCCCTTGGTTTATGGACATATGTGATTGGGATTGCAGTGCCCAAATATGTCTATAAAACTGACGGTCACGTTGCCTAATCTAGTTTTATGGGGATCCTCTCCTTCACCTACCTATCACTCATTATTCATCTTTGATCATTCACATCAACATTCTAAGTTAGAACTTTATGTGCTTCATGTGCCTCTATGGGATTTATAATGCCGTGATGATATATGCTAGTCATAACAAGTTCCATGTATTCTTGAAAGAGTAGCAAGAACTCTCTTTGAATGTCCTTCAATGAAATCTGGTTTATTTCCCTACTGAATTTTTCAGAGAATATAGAGATTCTATTGAGACTCTCAAAGTTAGTCTTTGACAACACAAGCAAGATGACTAAACAATTAGTACAGGAGTAGGCACTTTCATACAAACTGGACGACTTTCAGCAAGAGACATGGTGGATGAATTTTGGAGAGAGACGTGGTTATTTATTATGAACATTTTGCCAATTATTTTATTGCCTTGATTGCCATAAATAAATAACTTGAATTCAATGAAATCTGATTTATTTCCCTACTGAACTTTTTAGAAAATATAGAGATTCTAATGAGACTAAAATATAGATACTCTAATGAGACTGTCAAAGTCAGTCTTTGATGGCACAAGCACCACGACTAAACAATTAGTGCAGCAGCAGGCACTTTCATACAAATTGGATGACTTTTGGCAAGAGACATGGTTATCTATTATGAACATTCTGCAAATACTTTGATTACCATAAATAAATAAATATGCATTCATTATAGTGAATGTAAAATGTTCTTACTTTCAAATCGGCAAGGACTATCATTTCCTGCAATCCTTGTTTTAAATCTAATATTTTAAATTCAAATATTACTTACAACTGATATAATATAACTCTACTACTTAAATCATAAATTTCACACAGTTATGTTTGCTCTACGTATCTCATCGATGAGTGATAGATTTTTATGGAATATGTAAATTTTTTTTAATCAATAATTACTTATTTTAATGTATTTCACAAATGGTATAAGATTAATTATATATTTTTAATATTATTTATTTAATTAAGTAAATTATCAATGTAATATGTCTAAGTACAATTTACAATAGGTATAAAGAAACATTTTGTTATACACTTTTAAGCTGTTAAATTATAAGATGACTAAAATATAATTTTATTTAAATAATATTATTATGGTTAATGATAAAAAATTAATACATAAGTCAATATATATATACATTTAAAAAAGTACGTAATAATTTTTTTAATCACAGAGATTCATTTCTATTTTTATCCTCGATATTCTTAACTTGTAAATATCGTTTGTTACAATAGCATGGGGCAATACCATGGCGAATCAATACTACTCGTCCAAAAAAACATAACTCATTCCATATAACACTTGTTCAAATGACAATTATTTTAAATTCTATTTTATCATGGATATTCTTAACTTGTAAATATGATTTTTTACAATAGTATGGGCCAATACCATGGCTTATCAATACTACTCGCGCAAAAGAACATAACTCACTACATATAACACTTGTTCAAATGACAATTATTTCAATTAATGAATTTAATAAAAAAACATAAATTCTTTGAAGTTATATCCAAGCTTTTGATTTGTGTCTATTATCAAGCATATTCCATGGAGGTTAAATCTCTATTATCCATTTCACACTTATTTATAATTAAATTAAAAACCTGGAAGCCCTATCTAAAAAGAAACATATCTGTTAACTTAATAAATACTAAACAACTTATCACATAATATTTAAATCATACATATGACATTTATGCTTTCTTTAACTATCTTGTCATTGAGTGATAGTTTTGTTGGGAAAACTAGTAAATAAATAATTTATTTTTTATCAATAAACTATTATTGATTTGTGCCTCACTACGGACTAGCACTCGTCTAATTGTCAAAGTCTATTGACTATGGATTATTTTGCGTAGTTTTTGCAATTTTAATCAAAGTTTTAGGCAAATGATGAAATATTGCTATTTTCTTGTAAATTTAAATTTCTCGAGGTCTTATTTCTAATTATTTTCCATGAGCAAGACTTGATGTGACATAATTCCCCTATTGGAGGGCAATTCATTTTTTGTATTTATCAGTTCGTAACAAATCATTTTAAAATAATAACGGAAATGACTAATTTTGTTAGTGGCCATTTCCTGAGTGAGTGCTTAGACAATGTTACACGTGACATTGTTATGTCTTTGTGCAATGATGTCAAAACTAATAGGGTTGCAGTTCAATTACGTAAAGGGGGGTGCTAACTTCCACTACTTTGTTGTATGGATAAAGGGTATGTGGGAATTTTAGGAAAAAGTGTCTGCATTGGATGTTGTTAAAGAGTGGGCATAATATCAAGTAAAGTTTTACATTTTGCACAAGGCTAATTAATTATGTGGAGCCAAGGCATGGAAGAAAAAGGATAATTTTGTGATACACAAAGGAAGGAGAAAGGTTGAGGGGTAGTGCAATAGAAATGGTGTTCAGAGAAATTAGGATGAAACATGGAAAAGTGCCTTTGCAAAATTATTCTAATTTGAAGTTTCTACCATTTTTCTATGTGGAGAAAGGGTTTATGAGAGAGTTTGTTCAAAAATAAGGACTATATCCAGTCAAGATCTCTTCCTCCCCACTCTGCATATGGCTAATTTAATATGAGGATATGAGGCGTGGATGTAACATGCTCCTTAGATATCTACCCAAGTAACCAACCAAATGGAGTAAACATGTAACGAGAGGCTACTATGATTGGATTCGACCTCCTATGTGACTTTAAGGAAGTGGATTCAACATAACACATCAACCAACCTATCCACATAACCAACATAAACCTCAAGAGACATGTCAACCACTCAAACATCCTGTCTGTGGGTCGCACTGATGTTTTGGACATCTTAATTGTCAATTTCTCTTATTCTATAGGCCACACAGTGTCTAGAAACCCAAAGTCGCTCTAACAGGCTTACCTGCAAGCATCCATATACCTAATTTTCCATTATTATCTGAGAAACCTCGGGATTTGAGCCACTTTCTTAGGCTGAGATCCTAGGTCACTATCCGTAATGCAATGATAACTTAGTAACAGTAAAATAATAGGGAAACAATGATGCAAAATCAATAGGTTAAATAAGACCTTAATAAGATCCCTACTAGCCATGGCAAGCATTTCATCAACATGTCCCAAGCATGTAACCAATAGAATTAAAGATAGGGATCTTTTACTTATCTTGGAAGCTTAAGAACCATTATTTCCTCATGCCATTTGCTACATTACCATCTATTAGGCCATAGATGCATTATCCATTCATTTACAAGCAAAAACATGTTAAGAGCCATACATAGCTATTGTCATAAAACAAACATATAGCTAGCATAATAACAACAACAATACTCATGAATGTACAACCATATAACCACATATAATCCATCAAGATGTTCATAGAAATATAAGGAAAAATACCTTATCTTTAATGATGAAAATCAAACCCTGATGGGACTTCCACATTCCGCCCAACCATAGAATGAATGATTCAAATGTCCTTTCAGCCATTCACCCCTATGCCATACTCCAAGCATGAATGTGACACTCAAACCAAAAGAACCAACCAGGGCATACCGAAGCTAAACCACCTCAACCTCATAAATAGAAAACAGGCTTTACTGCAATCCATCCTTGATTGCTAGGCCAACATAATGAACACATCATAATAGGCTTTATTGTGATCTCCACCTAATCACTAGGCTAAACAAGCATGGATGCCACTGGATTTCTCTATCTACACCCTGAGGAATTTTCTTGTCTCATAGTCTCTCAGGATTTACCTCAATCCAAACCATGATCACTAGATCTGAAACTGAGACCCACTCTCTAGGCTTTACCGCATACCCTAAGCCCACAATTACTAGAATCAATGGAGATAAAACCACCTCTTGGCTTTACCATATATCCTTACATTCATCGGAAAGGATTCCTAAGCCCATCGATGACACACAATTCTTCCTCTACCACAACCCATAGTCTAACTCATGGGTCACTACACCACTAGGTTTACCATGACCCATAGTCCAGTTCGGGACCACCAGGCCATGTTATCTATCATTCAGAGATCCAGCCCACTCAACTTCGAGTCCATCTCGCAATCCTACTCAACCAAAACATGATAATTTCATGACACCATGGTTGTATGGAAATGGCAAGGCTAGGCTGAAAACATTGTTACACCCAGAGAAACCCATGCCATGATAAAAAATAACCACATGCAATACCATGTATACAAAATATAGCAAGCGAAATACACATGAAAATATATACCTATAATGAATCATGTTATAGTTTCTTGATCTCGGATTTGCCTACCTTACCTTTGATTCCTCTTGCATTATTTTCCTTTCTTACTCCAATGTCAAAATGCTCGAAGAAAAATCCAAGTACCAAGATTGAGAGAGGGAGAAGAGAGAGAGAATAATGAGAAAGTTGGAAAACTCCATTGAAAAAAGTTAGCAGCTTATCCTCAGAAGCATTTTTATGAATGAGGCCTCTATTTTATTCATTTTCCATTATTTTTCTTCAATTTTCCCCACATGAAACCTATGGCTTTTCACCTCCCTTTCCTGCTAATTTTCATTATTTTCATAAGTAAATGTACCAAAATGCCAGTTTTCCTTTCCAAAGACTTAGCCATTTCCTTTTCTAATTTACTTAGCCATAAAAAACCAAATGAACACCTCGTAGGATGTATTGCCCAACATTGTACTTGGAATAAGTGTCCTGCCAATCGTGGTTATTATTTTTTCCTTTATTAACTTTCATTACATGGAATTTTCACTAGGGCTGTTACAGAACCCTCCCCCTTGGGAACATTTTCCTTGATATTAGACCACCCCAAGACCTCAGCAAAACCACTAAAAATTAAGCATACTACTCATGGAGCTTAATAACATAGCTCGATGCAATATCTACAATGACCACCCTGCTGAAAAGTAAATCAATATAACAACATAATAACATGACAACATAATGTCATGAAAGCCATACCACTTATTAGAGATTTATAACGTAGCTCATGGTGGTATTTACACCCATATATATTTACATATAATAAACATCATCAGAACATATACCCAAGAATATAGAAAAATCACACCAAAACACCAAACCAAAACTACTTTGCCTCAATCAACAAACAAGGAAGGATTAATAGCCCGCATCTGATCTACCATCTCCCATGTAGCTACATGGGGCCCAAAGTGCTTCCAGTTCACTTTAAATTGCTCTACTGCTTGGTTCCATAGCATGAGCACCTTTTTCTTCGATATAAATTGAGGCTATAGTTGGATGTCTCCATTTGATTCCACCTGCAATATAGACCAATAATCACATTATCAGAATCCTTAACATACTTCTTAAGAAATGGTGCATAGAAAACATCATGGAATTTCACTGTCATAGGTAGTGCAAGTTGATAGTCTACTGACCCAATCCTCTCAATGATACTGAAGGGTCCACAAAACTATGGTGCCATCTTGACACATGACCCAATCCATAAGGAGCTCTTCCTCTATTTGATGCAGAAGTACACATGTTCCCCATCCTAGAATTCCTTGAACAACATATTCTGATCTACATATATTTTTTACCTATCATGTGTTTCCTTTATATTTTTCTTTATAGTGTGCATTTCCCGTTCGACGACTCCCAACTTCTTTGGTCCAATCAACACCATATTAACCAGATCACTCCAATTGATTGGGGTATTGCAACTCCACCCATACAACTCCTCAAAAGGAATCATCCTCAATGACTCCTGATAACCGTTGTTGTATGCGAACTCAACCAAGGGGAGATACTATTCCCACTTTTCTTATTGTTACATCACATACATCCTCAACATGTCCTACAATATCTTGTTGACCCTTTCTATCTGCCCATCTATCTGTGGATGACAAGTTATACTGAAGGCTAGCTCTGTGCCCAAACCTACAAATAACTCCTTCCAAAACTTCAACGTGAACTTCGCATCCATGTCTAACATAATCTTCTTTAGAACACCATGCAACCTGACCACATCTCTGATGAATACCTGTGCCACATCACTAGCTGATAATGTAGAATTCAGCCGAAAGAAATGTGAAACCCTTGTTAACTTGTCCACAATTATTTTGACTAATAGTCAATGTCTGTTGACTATCGATTATTTTGCCTAGTTTTTGCAATTTTCATCAAAATTTCAAGCAAATGATGAATATTGTTATCCCTTGACTGTCGATTATTTTGCCTAGTTTTTGCAATTTTAATCAAAGTTTCTAGAAAAGGATGAATATTGCTATTTTCTAGTAAATGAAAAAATCATTTTCTAATTTCTTGATATCTTATTTTTAAGTTCCCATGAGTAAGACTTGTTGTGACATAATTTCCCTAGTGGAGAGCAATTCATTTTCTTTATTTCTAAGTTCCTAACAAATAATTTTAAAATAATAATAAAAAAAACTTATTTTTTGAGTGGCCATTTCATGAGGGAGTGCTCTCACAATGTTATGCCTAACATTGTTATTACTTTGCACAATGATGCCAAAACTGACAGGGTTGCATTTTGCTTACTGAAAGGTGGGGGTGCCAAATGCTACTACATTGTGTATGGAAAAAGGGTATGCAGGAAGTGCAGGAGAAGGGGTGTGCAGTGAATGTTGTTAAAGAGAATGGACTCTATCAAGTTATGTTTTGGAATCTGTAAAAGGCTAATTTAATATGTCGATTTAAGGAATGGAAGACAAAGCCTAATTTTGTGATATGTAGAGAAATGAGAAAGGTTGTGGGGTAGTGCAATAGAAATAGTGTGCAGAGAAATTGGGAAGAAACATGGGGAAGTAGCTCTGAAATATTATTTTAATTTGAAATTGCTACGATTTCTCTATGTGGAGAAAGGGTGTACAGGGGAGTTTGTTAAAAACTAGGGACTATATCAAGTCAAGATCTCTTCCTCTCCACTTTGAATATGGATAATTTAATATGAGGAGATGAGGCATGGATGTAACACCCTCCTCACACATCTACCCAAGTAACCAACGAACTGAGGTAAGCATGCAACGAGAGGCTACTATGATTGGATTCAACCTCCTATGCGACCTTAAGGAAGTGGAATCAACGGAACACATCAACCAAGCTATCCATATAAGACAAAACAACCTCAAGAGACATGTTAGCCACTAAAACATCCTATTTATGGGTCCCACTAATGTCCTGGACATCTTAAGCCTCAATCGTTCTCATGCTATAGGCCTGACAGTGTCAGGAATCCAAAAGTCGCTTTCACAGGCTTTCTTGTGAGCATCCATAGACCCAATTTATCAATATTATGTGAGAAACCTCAGGATTTAAGCCACTCTTTCAAGCCCAGAGCCTAGGTCAGTGCCCATAATGGAATGATAACTTAGGAGTAGTAAAAGAACAAGGAAATAATGATGTGATCTGGAATTTATCCAGGACAAGGAATTAAAGGTATTACAGACTCATGTGCATGGATGTGCCTATGTTACCTTATGCAATGGATCGATAATATTGTGAAATACATAGACACTGACGTATTTAGAGAAAACATAACAGGCAAACTTATAAACATGAAAAGTTTAATAAGGAGTTCACCCAATGCTCCTCGGTTACGTCTCCTGGTCCAACCTTCAGTGATGACCTCTCTATTATGTTTTCAAAGCAGAGTTTTTACAAAAATGAGCTCAATTTGAGTCTCACTCAATAGATATGAATAATTAGGATTGGAGTACATAGAATCTCCTTACTAAAACTTGACCTCTACTCGTCACAATAGTATGAGCCCAATCTGAGACACATACATGACAGGCCTATGCCGAGGAGCTCACTTGAACCTCTCAAGCTTTCTCTGGAGTACATAGACTCTCTGACTCTCTTTGGCTCTATCTGGCTCGATGTTGCCTTCAGGTCAGCTCAACTTCTTCTCTATGTTCTATGCTCTTAGCTTCTGCGTCTAACTAACTCTCCTCTGTGTGTCCTCTACTTCTGTCATTTCATCGCTTTAAAGCTCATCTACATTCTGACGGTTCGTTTCCACTTACTAGCATTCTAGTTCTTCTGCCTCTGTTGATTTGAATTCCCTCGTTCTACGTCATCATCAATTTGTAATGCTTCATAGGGAGGTGGCCACCTATTCTGCAATGGGTGAGTGTGTCAAGTTCCTTAGACATATTTGAACGGTCATTATTTCCGTTTGCTCCAAGATTATCCGCAAGACGCAAAATCTTCTACTAACTCATTGTCGACGTCGGGATTCAAATCCCATGTAACCTTTCTTTATAACATTGTCAAATCCATCCATTTATCGGGATGTGCCTCCACCGTTCATCTGGCCCACCCAAATCCTATGGTCGTCATTCATATGGAGCGGGTAAGTAGCATGACGTTTACCCATCCGATGTGAGTGGTTTTCTCTCTCTTCTGTTGGATGCATGTCACTCAATGTGTGGCATCGAGTGGGACTCGGTTGAAACTGCTTACTACCTCAAGGCCTTCTAATATCCTGTTGGTTTTGTGGAATCCCACTCCACGAGACCGAATTAATTACTTTTACGCATTTCATAGTCATTTCAGGTTCGGGTGCTTGGGGCTTCCGTTCACTGAGGGGGACGCCCTGTGATATGCAATTAGCCTCTAGTTTTGCCAATTTGTGCTAGCGTGCGTTACCACGGGCCAACGGTCTACGCGCTAGAATAAGGGTCCTCATTGCTCCGTTCTAATCACAAATTGCGCCTGTCACGAGGATTCTTTCTGATAGCTTTATCTTTCTAAGACTTGAATCATTTGGTATAATTTGAAAGAGTTTACTAAAACTTAGACAGTGCTTAGGGTCCAATTCAGATCACAGCCTTCCCACTAAAAACGCTTTTGGACCACCAAAAGTAGGGTTTTGATTATCCATCAAGTGAGGGTAGTGAGTCCTTGCTTGCCCAATTTCTATCCATTTCACACTAATTGGTTTCAAACCTTTGAGTCCAACCCTAAGGTACTCAACATCACATCTATGCATAGTTCTCATCTTCCAGTCCAGAACTGTATCTTCCTGTAATTTGTTAAGATATTCAGGAAACAGGTCATGAATAGAAGGAAACTGACTTTGCTCTTCAGGATCTTCAATTAATGAAGGTTCAAGTACTCTCAAGCTGTCTACATTAACAACTGAGTAGATGTGCACGTAATTTGGTAGATCAAGGCGAAAAGAATTCTCACCAATTTTCTCAAGTATCTTGAAAGGTCCATACCTTATTGGCTTCAACTTCTTACCTTCACCATGCATTTTATCTCTACTGATATACAGCCAGACTTGATCACCAACTTGGAAACTATGCTCCATTCGATGCTTATCATGCCTTGCCTTGTACTTGGCTTGGCCCTTTTCCAGCTATTGCTATACTACCTGGTGAATCTCTTGGATTTGTTCAATGGACTTGGTTGCCTTGTCCAAGACAAAATCCAAGGGAGACCTTGGTCTGAAACCAAAACCATTCTCAAAAGGAGATCTCTATGTAGAAGAATGTTTAGCTCGATTGCAAGCATGTTTCACATAACATAAATGTTCATCCGAAAGCTCAGGATGCTTGCTATAATATCTTCTAAGCAACTGGATCACAGTCTTGTTGACCACTTCCATTTAGCCATCTATTTGCAGATGAAAAGTTGTGCTCTTTTTCAGTCTGGTGTCCATAAATTCCCACAAACTTGACCAAAATTTCCCAACAAATCGTGTATCTCGATCAAATATAATGGAAGTGGTTAATCCAAAATGAACCCATACATGCTGAAAGAACAAATTTGCAGTTTGTTCATCTCCAATCTGTTTGTTACAAGGTATTAAAATGCACATTTTTCTGAACCTATCCATAACAACGTATGAATAGTTATGACCTTTCCGAGATTTAGGCAGTACCCCAAAAATTCCATGGAAACACTTTCCCAAGGATGAGAAGGAATTGGTAGTAGAGTGTACAACGCTAGTTTTCTATTGTTGGGCTTGCTTTTAGCACACATGGTACACCCTCTTGCATATTTAGAAACTGTCTCTTTCATTTTTGGCCAATAACAAAATCTTTGCAACTGTGCAATTGTTTTACCTACACCAAAGTGACCTGATATTAGACAAGTGTGTGCCTCTCGAATTATCTTACTCTTTCAGTTTGTGGAATGTATAGCTTCCCAAGATGATACAAGAAATGGTCCTTACCATGATAATCCAATTATTCTACTTGTTTACCATGACTTAAATTTGCATATACGTCCTTAAAATCTATATCTTGAGCATATTGTTCAATGTAACTTTCATGCAATACTGAATTATTCTTCATGCAATACTGAATTATGCTTAAGTATAGTAGATGCATTTATGATTGGTCTGGACAACATATCTGCAAATTTATTGTGTATGCCCTTTTTATATCTGATGACTAGATGAAACTATTGTAGAAAACCCATCCATCTATAGTGTCTTGATTGCTAAAACTTAGTTTGGGAGCGTAAATATTGAAGTGGTTGATGATCAGTATGTATAACTATCTCTTTGCCCATTAAATAATGTTTCCATTTTTTCACACTCTATACTAATGCATACAATTCTTTATCATATGTGGGATAGTTAACTACTGCAGAATTAAATGTCTCATAGTGATAACATATTGGTTTACAATGCTGTATCAACACTGCTCCCATGGCATAGTCATGGGCATTTGTTTCAATCCCAAATGGTCTTTGAAGATCAGATAGTGCTAGTACTGGTGTTGTACTAATATTTTCTTTTAAGGTGTCGACGGATTTTTTCTATTTACCTCCCCACTGAAAGACCTTGTTCAATCCTGTTAGACCATGTAAGGGAGTTGTAATTAAGGAAAAGTTAGAAATAAACTTTCTCCAATATTGTGCTGCTCCTAAGAAGATTCTAACTTCTATAGTATATTTGGATTTAGGCTAGTTTACAATGATTGCAACCTTAGAGGGATCTATCTTCAATTCACCGCCGCCTACAACATGACCCAAATAATTCAAATATGTTTTGCCAAATTCACATTTTGAGAGCTTAACATAAAGGTTTTCTCTTTTCAAAACATCTAGAGTCTGCTTAACATGGTTTAAATTTTCTTCCCCTGTTTTACTGAATATAAGAATGTCATCCAAATATACAATGACAAAATCATCAAGAAAAGGTCTGAGTACATCATTCATTACTCTCATGAAAGTTGTAGGAGCATTAGTTAAGCCGAAAGGGATAACCAACCACTCATACAATCCCTGCTTTGTTTTAAAAGTAGTCATCCATGCATCTTGCTCTATAACTCTGACCTGATGATAACCACTATGCAAGTCCAACTTGGAAAAATAAACAACTTCTCTTAACTGATCTAATAGATCATCTATGCGAGGAAGAGGATAATGACTTTTTATCGTTATTTTATTCAGTTCTTGGTAATCAATGCACATTCTCCATGAGCCATATTTATTTCTCACCAAGACAATTGGAGACCCATAGGGTGATTTGCTAGGTCTGATGGACCCTTTCTTGAGAAGCTCCTGTACCTACTTCTTTATTTTTGCATTCTCTAAAGCGGACAACCTGTACATTCCGATGTTAGGCAATGGAGTATCTTGCTGTAGATTAATATCATGTACTATTTCCTTTTTGGGTGGCAGACCTTTAGGTTCCTAAACTAGTATATCATATTATGAAACAACTTTTTCTAAATCATCTTGTTGTTTGGCATCACAACCCTCAAATACATTGGTTTTATCAGGCTTCTTTTCATTTACAACCATCATTAAAAATTGTTTGCATGAAGTTACAATTCTTTTCATCTCCCCTAAGTTTATGAGAGCATAATTATTCTTGAGTTTATAAGCTCCTACAATATATTTGATTCCATATTTAACGAGTTGATACTTGTTCTCAACTCTATAGAAAATATCTTTCCTATCATACAAGTAAGGACTTCCTAAAGCAATTCCACATACATTAAAAGGAACTATATCTAACTCAACCTCATCTACAAATGCTAACCCAAAAGAAAACCCAAGAATACATTGTCTAGTCACTTGTAGCTATGCTTTGTCACATAACCAACCTAATGGTCATGGCTTTTTGTGAGGTGTGGTTAGTAATCCCAACGTCTTTACAATTGCTTCAGAGACTAAATTTACTTGTGAGCCAATATCAAACAAAGTATCAATCTTTTGATGCTTGGAAATAACTTGAATATGAAAAATCTCATGTCTTTTCCTCTCATTTTCTTCATTATTAGTAGATTGTGTAGAATTACTAGTAGATGATTTAGAATTTTTACCTTTTATACCTGTGGTTGCGATTGTTGTTTCATCTCCTAAGTCTCACCCCCAATCCTTTTCAATAGCTGCAACAGTGTTCTTCTTCTTGCCCTCGAACTTCTTGGTCTCAACTTTGGATACATAATCCAACAGTGTTCATCATCATACCCATCCTTCTTACATTGAGTGCATGAAGGTTTCGTCTTTTGTACAATTTTTTCCTTCCTCTCTTTCCATTTCTTTTTTCTCTTTTCCTTGCTTTTGCTTGCAGTAGGTTTTGATGATCCCCTAACTTCTGGGTTCACATTATTTCCTCTACCCTCTAGATGTGTTATTTGAACAGATACCCCATCTATGCTAGTGGGATTAAACATGAGTGTTACATAGTAATTAGTCACCATTGGTCACCGTCCCTATTACCTGTGTTTTTGTACATTGGAGGATACATTTCGGGACCTGTGAGCAGTGACATAGCCTAAAAACACTTGCATTATGTTCCCTTGAGTATGTACTTCATGTTCCCTGAAGACACCTTCTGCAAATTATCCCTTAAAAGTGCCCTTTTTCCCTTGGTGCAGGTACACAGTGTCTTATCCACGCCAATCACTGAGATCCTCAAAAAGGGGCGTGCCCATTGGCGCTCTGTCCTAGAAAAACACTCGCACCAACTAAGTTTGGTAATGATTTTTGGAAAACGCGCACCCATATGTTTTTCATTTCAGATCATGAAGTCTTTTGAGGGAAAAAATCCATCTGATAAAGGTCGAGAGTCATCATCTATCCTTGACATCTATCCTCAGTAGCTTTTGCAGATAATGTCGATCCACAATGGGCGTCCTAGTGCATTGAATCTTCCTCCCTTCTCCATTTATAAAAGTCTGTCCTCATGCATTAGACAAGCTAGTTCTGGAGTAATGCTAGTTGTGATTATGCTTGTCTGGAGTGATAGTAAGAGTCTTGAAGAATAGGGAGGTTATGCTGCTAGAATCTTGAGAGAGAGAAGGTCTATTCCAAGGCATACATGGCTGTTCGCCCAGCCAGAGAATAGGTTCAACGTCAGAACCTTGGTTGTATCTTTATTTGCCTATTATTCATTAATAAACGACTGCTATTATGGTTCCAATCTCATTGCCTATTATGATGTTTGATTTATTTCGTTTCTGACTGAAATATAGTTGTACTTTGGTGGATTTTATGCTTGTAGTTGTCTCGGTCTTTGCATGTGCAGGTGTCCATTCGCAAGGATCGCTAGGATTGTGACCTGTTGAAGCAAGGGAGCCGGAGGGTCAACTCTACTTCGACATTTGCATTGGATTCCAGGTTGGTCTTCGTAATCCACCTTTTAGTATACAACTAGGAACTTGCATAGGAGTGTGAATTGATTGTTATTAGACCAATTTTGGGCTAGTGGGATCGCCTCTGTCCACAGAGGGGATTTACCTGTTCAACAATTTGGCGACTCCGCTGGGGAGTTTCGCTTGTTGTTTGATTTGTAAACTTTAGACAGAGCCTGGAGTATGGCCAGATAGCCTTCGAAAGACTATTGCTTTGCATTAGTGAAGTAGATCAAAGCCACTTCAGTCAATCTCCGGTTTGGTTTACAGACTGAACAATTTGGAGTTTGTCTTGCATGTTATTTTTCTCTTGCTTGCCTCAGTTAATGAGCTTTCTGGGTCAGCTTTAAAATTGTTATTTGTTATTTGATCCTTCTGAGCACTATTGGCCCGACCCTGGTTTGTCTCGTTTATTTTTTGGCTCAGCAAACGCGGTTGGCGCGTTTTTTTCCCTTGACAGTCACGCCAGTTGGCGCATGTTGCACAATAGGAACTCGCGCCAATTCCTTAATAGCGCAAGTTGCAGATTCACAGTCGCACTAGCTCTGTGAATTTTGCTAGTTTGATGGTTGAAAGCTCCTTAAACTCGAATTTTTGTTTTTCTATATCTTTTGCAGCTTCTGGAAGCGTGTTAGACCTTTGTGTGACTAGTTATTACTTTTATCCTTCAGTTGTTTGCTTATTTATATTGATTTTGTATCCTAGCCCTAGAACACCTAGTGGCTTTGCATGTCGAGCCTTCTGTGGGAAGTTGTGGTTTGATAATCCAGTCAAATTTTTGGTTGTTTTCCACACTCATCTAGTGGTTGTGAAAGTTTGGTATTCTATCCTTCAAGTGATTCACTTCTAGCTTGTTTGGACTTGTACTGTGTTTGGGTTTGGATGGAGCGCAAGACCCTGGTTCTAGTCTGTTGTGGACCAGGTTGCGATTTTGTGGATCATTACTACATGACTCGTTGATGGATGGCTGCGCCCATACCTAAGTCTTTTTGGATGGCTGCGCCCATGCCTAGAATACATGTAATCGAAATATAAATTGTATCTACATGTAGATTCTCGGCGGCAGCTATATGTGTTCCTGTAAAGCATTTCACCCCTCTCTCTCTCTCGGGCCTCATGCTTTAGGGGGCATCTGTTACATAGTAATTTGTCACCATTGGTCATTGTCCCTATTACCCCTGTTTTCGTACATTGGAGGATACATTCCGGGACCTGTGAGCATCGACATAGCCTAAAAACACTTGCATTATGTTCCCCTGAGTATGTACTTCATGTTCCCTGAAGGCACCTTCTGCAAATTATCCCTAAAAAGTGCCCTTTTTCCATTAGCGCAGGTACGCAGTGTCTTATCCGCGCCAATCACTGAGATCCTCAAAAAGGGGCGCGCCCATTGGCGCTCTGTCCTAGAACAACACTCGCGCCAGCTAATTTCGGTAATGATTTTTGGCAAACGCGCACCCATATGTTTTTTCCTTTCATATCATGAAGTCTTTTGAGGGAAACAATCCATCTCATAGAGGTCGAGAGTCATCATCTATCCTCAGTAGCTTTTGCAGATAATGTCGATCCACAATGGGCATCCTGGTGCATTGAATCTTCCTCCCTTCTCCATTTATAAAAGTCTGTCCTCATGCATTAGACAAGCTAGTTCTGAAGTAATGTTAGTTGTGATTATGCTTGTCTGGAGTGGTAGTAAGAGTGTTGAAGCATAGGGAGGTTATGCTGCCAGAATCCTGAGAGAGAGAAGGTCTATTGCAAGGCATACATAGCTGTTCACCCAGCCAGAGAATAGGTTCAATGTTAGAACCTTGGTTCTATCTTTCTCTGCCTATTATTCATTAATAAACGACTGCTATTATGCTTCCAATCTCATTGCCTATTATGATGTTTGATTTATTTCCTTTCTGACTGAAATATAGTTGTACTTTGCTGGATTTTATGCTTGTATTTGTCTCGGCCTTTGCATGTGTCGGTGTCCGTTCGCGAGGATCGCTAGGATTGTGACCTGTTGAAGCAAGGGAGCCAGAGGGTCAACTCTACTTCGACATTTGCGTTGGATTCCAGGTTGGTCTTCGTAATCCACCTTTTAGTATACAACTAGGAACTTGCATAGCAGCGTGAATTGATTGTTACTAGACCCATTTTGGGCTAGTGGGATCGCCTCTGTCCGCAGAGGGGATTTACCTGTTCAAGAATGAGAATAGTGTGCCTTAACTAGCTGTGTAGACCACCTATATACTTCAGCAAAGTTTCATGTGAGTCTAAAGAAATTCCTAGAATCAAAGCTCTTTTCCTAAATTCTTCAGTGTAGCTTTCTACACTTTGCCCTTTTAATTGGAAAAGAGTTTTCCAGCTCATCATGGCTTGCTTCATATAGGCTAGTGGATAGAATTTCTTTTTAATTGCAGAAATAAATTCACTCTAGACAGAAAGAATTTTACCATGCTTCTTCATGTCATCTTGTGTCCTGCCTTCCCACCATACCAAGGCAGTGCCTCCAAGGCGTAGGCTAACCAGCCAAATCTTACTCTTGTCTGAATCGATGCTCTGTACTCTATAATAAACATCAATCTGTCTAATCCAATTATCCATATTTTCTACATTCAATTCTCCATCATATATCGACAAATCAAATTTAACATCTAATTGAATCAAAGATGTTTTTTTTTTTTTTTTTTTTGGGCTACTAGGAGGTGTGGGAAGTTTTTCTTGTTTCCCTTTGCCTTTAGAGTGGTCATGGAGGAGATATTCTTCTCCTCCTTTATCTTGTTTGAAGTTTTATGGATCTCCTTCTCTACCTTTCTTAAATTTTGTATACATTTCCTCTACCATGTCTTTCATGGTCATGAAGCCATCTATGAGTTGGGAGTCTAATTCCAAGGGATTTTCTTCTAACATTTTCCTCTTAGGATATACTTTTCCAATTACAGGGTTAGCTTCAACCAATTCTTCTTCTCCTAATTTAATCTTTGATTTAGTTAGCATTCAACAACAAAATCTAGCACAAGCTTGTCTAACATTAGTAACCTAGAAGCTCTGATACCACTTGATCTGGAATTTATCCAGGACAAAGAATTAAAGGCATTACAGACTCATGTGCATGGATATGCCTATGTTAATTTATGCAATGGATCAATAAGATTGCGAAATACACAGACAATGAGGCGGTTAGAGAAAACATAAAAGGAAAACATATAAACACAACAAGTTTAATAAGGAGTTCACCCAATGCTCCTGGGCTACATTTCCTAGTCCAGCCTTCAGTGGCGGCCTCTCTATTATTTTTTCAAAGTAGAGTTTTTACAATAGTGAGCTCAAGTTGAGTCTCACTCAACAGATATGAATCAGTAGGACTAGAGTACACAGACTCGCCTTACTGAAACTTGACCTATACTGGTCACAACAGTATGAGCCCAGTCTAAGACTCATACATGATAGGCCTATGGCGAGGAGCTCACTTGAACCTCTCAAGCTTTCGCTGGAGTACACAGATTCTTTGACTCTCTCTCGATCTGTCTGGCTTGATGTTGCCTTTAGGTCATATAGGCTTCTTCTCTTTGTTCTCTGCTCTTAGCTTATGCATCTATCTAACTCTCCTTTGTGTGTCCTCTGCTTTTGTCAGTTCATGGATTTAAATCCAATCTACTTTCTGATGGTTTTTTTATGCTTCCTGATGTTTTAGTTCTTCTACCTCTGTCTATTTGAATTCCCCTATTCTGCGTCATCATCACTATGTAACACTTCACAGGGAGGTGGCCACCTATTCTAAAATGGGTGAGTGTGTCAGGTTACTTGGACACATTTGACTAGCTGTTATTTCCATTTGATCCAATATTGCCCTTGAAACACGAATCTTCTTCCAACTCATCGTCCACGTTGGACTTCAAATCCCATGTAACGTTGCTTTATAACCTTGCCAAATCCAGTCATTTATCGGGATGTGCCTCCACCATTGATCTAGACCCCCCAAATCCTATTGTCATCGTTCATATTGACTGAGTAAGTAGCATGATGTTTACTTGTCTGATGTGAGTGGACTTCTTTGTCTTCTATCGGACATGTGTCACTTAATGTCTGGCATTGGGAGGGACTCAGTTGAAACTACTTACCACCTCGAGGCCTTATGATATCCTACCGATTTTGTGGAATCCTGATCCATGAAACCGAATCAATTACTTTTCCACATTTCATAGTCATTTCGAGTCCAAGCACTTGGGGCTTTCCTTCACTGAGCAAGAAACTAATCACATATCAGAAACTACCTTCGCTTCTTGAATTAGCCTTTGGTTTTTCCAATTTGCACCAGGGCACGTTACCATGGGCCAATGGTTTGCACACTCAACCGAGGGTCCTGGTTGCTCCACACTAATCACAAATTGCAACTGTCATGATGATTCCTTCTGATAGCTTGATCTTTCTAAGACTTGAATCTTTTGGCATAATTTGAAAGAGTTTATTAAAACTTAGAGAGTGTTTAAGATCCAATTCAGATCATGATGTGAAATAAATAGGTTAAGTAAGACCTTAATGAGATCCCTACTAGCCATGACATGAACTACATCAAACATGTCGCAAGCATGTAATCTACACGTGTAACCAATAGAATTAAAGATAGGGATCTTGTCCTTATCTAAGAATCACTAAGAACCATTGTTCCCTCATACCATTTGCTGCATTACGATCTATTAGGCCATAGATACACTATCCATTCATTTACAAGAAAAAACATGTTAAGAAACATACATAGCGGTTTTCATAAAAAAAACATATAATGAGCATAATAACAACATAAATACTCATGAAATTACAACCATATAAACCAATATAATCCTTCAAAATTTTCGTAGAAATACAGGGATAAGTGGCCTTTCTTTAATGATGAAAAAATCAAACCAGGGATGGGACTTCCACATTCCACTCGACCATGAAATGGTTGATTCAAATTTCTCTCCATCCATTCACCCCTATGATGTATTGCAAGCACGAATGTGATACTCAAACCAAAAGAGCCAACCATATCATACCGAGGCTAAACCACCTCACCCTCATAAATAGAAACCATGATTTACAGTAATCCATGCCAGATCACTAGGCCAACACGATGAACACATCATAATAGGATTTATTGTGATCTTCACCCCATCATCAGGCTAGACAAGCATTGATGGCACTAGATTTCTCCACCTATACTGTGAGGAATTCTCTTCTCTGCTAGTCTCTCTGGATTTACCACAATCCAAACTTGGATCACTATGCCCCAATCTAAGACCCACTCTCTAGGCTTTACTGAATAATTCAAACCCATGATTACTAGGCCCAACGGAGAGAAAACCACCTACCGGCTTTACCATATATCCTGCCATTCACTGGTAAGGACTCCTAGGCCCATCGAGGCAACACAATCCTAGATCTACCATAACCGATAGTCTCACTCATGGATCACTACACCACTGGATTTACTGTGATCCATAGTCCAGTTCAAGGACCACTAGGACATGTGCTCTATCATTCAGAGATTCAACCCACTCATCTTCGAATCCATCTCGCAATTCTGCTCAACCAAAACATGATAATTCCATTGCAGTAGGGTTACACAGAAATGGAAAGGTTAGGATGAAAACACTGTTACACCTGGAAAATCCCATGCCATGATATAAAAGGACCACATGGAATACCATACATGCAAAATATAGAAAGGGAAATACACATGAAAATCTATACCTATAATGATTCATGTTGTAGTTGCTTCATCCTGCCTTTCCTTACATAATCTTTGCTTCCTCTTGCACTCTTTTCCTTTCTTGGTCCAATGCCAAAATTATCCAAGAAAAATCAAAGTTTCCAAGAGTGAGGGAGAGAGAGAGAATAATTAGAGAGACTTAAAACTCCACTGAAAAAGGTTAACAACTTATCTTCCTAAGGCTTTTTATGAATCAAGCCTCTATTTTATTCATTTTACATTATTTTCCTTCAAGTTCCTCCTCACATGTAACATGTGACCTTTCACCTTCCCTTTCTTCTAATTTCCATTATTTTCATAAATAAACGTACCCAAATGCCAGTTTTCATTTCCAAAGACTTAGTCATTACCTTTTCAAATTTCCTTCACCATAAACAACCAAATGAATACTCCCTAGGATGTTTTGCCCAAAATTCCACTTGGAATAAGTGTCCCATCAAACATGGTTAATATTTATTCCTTTATTAACTTTTATTACATGGAATTTTCACTAGGGTTGTTATAGAACCCTCCCCATTTGAGAACACCATGCTCGGTAATAGACCACCCGAAGACCTCAGCAAAACCACTAAAAAACAAACATATTGGTCGTGGATATTTACAACATAACTCAATTCAGTATTTACAATGATCACCATGTGGAAAAGTAAGCCAACGTAACAACATAGTAACATGACATCATAACGAAATGACACCCATCCAACTTATTGGAGCTTTATAACATATCTCATGGTTGTACTTACATCAATATATATATGTACATATATCAAACATCATCAAAACATATACTACAACATATACCCAAACATATAGAAATATCACACAAAAACATGAAGACAAAATTGCTTTGCCTCAATTAGCAAGCAAGGAAGGATACATAACCTGCATCTGATCTGTCATCTCCCATGTAGCTACATGGGGCCCAAAGTGATTCCACTGCACTTTAACTAGCTCCATTTCTCGGTTTCGAAGCATGAGAACCTTTCTCTACAATATACACTGAGATTCTTGCTAGAAGTCTCCATCCAATTCCACCCGCAATACAGACCAACAATCACATGATCAAAATCCTTAACATACTTCTTAAGTGATGATACATTGAAAACATCATGGGATTCCACTGTTGGAGGTAGTGCAAGTTGATAGGCCACTCACCCAATCCTCTCAATGATACTAAACGGTCCACTAAACTACGTTTCTGTTTTGGCACATGATCCAATCTGTAAGGAGATCTTATTTTGTTTAATGTGGAAGCACACCTATTCCTCAACATGGAATTCCTTGAACAACTTGTTCTAATATGCATAACTTTTCTAACTATCTAGTGTTGCCTTTAGATTTTTCTTTATAACGTGCATTTCCTATTCCATAATGCGCAACATCTCTAGTCCAATCAACACCATGTTAACCAAATCACTCCAATTGATGGGAGTATTGCAACTCCTCCCATGCAATTCCTGAAAATGAACCATCCTCAATAACCCCTAATACTCATTGTTGTATGGGACCTAAAACAAGCAGAGATACTCTTCCCACTGCAATTGTTAATGCATCACATATATCCTCAACATGTCCTTCAATATCCTCTTGACCATTTATGTATGTCCACCTATCTGTGGATGATAAGTTGTGCTGAAGGCCAACTCTTTTCCCAAACCTACAAATATCTCCTTCCAAAAATTGGGTGTGAACTTCGAATCCCTATCTAACACAATCTTCTTTGAAACACCATTCAAGCTGACCACACCTCTGAAGAATACATGTTCCAAATCACTAGCTAAGAATATAGACTTCATTGTAATGAACTGGGCAACCTTTGTTAACCTGTCCACAACAACCATGATGGAATCATGATGTCTCACTATCTTAGGATACCTTGTGATGAATTCCATTGAAGTGACATCCCATTCCCACTCTGGAATCGTGATCGGTTCTACCAGTCCACATGGATGTTTACACCCTTCCTTCACTCACCGAAAATCAAAACATGTCACCACAAACTCTGCTACATCCCTCTTTAGATTTAGCTAATAATATTATCTATTTACTTGTGTCAGTGTCTTATGATAACCTCAATGGCATGAATAAGGTTTCACATAAAACTCTCTCAAAATCACCTTCATGAGCTCACAACTATCTAGCACATATTGATAATTAATTCTCAGTCCACCTTCTTACTCAACCTAGGCATAATCCTCTATACACTACATCTCTCCCATCATTGAGGCTCTCTGTGTTGAGAATTTAATCTTATTCCACCTCTAGATTCCACTAAGACTATCCATGCCTCTTCATGGCTTATAGTACTTCAACATACCTTTTTTGTTTTGCATTGATTTATATAGTGCATGCAGGAGATATCTATAGAAACTAACTCTGCTGCCTCTATGTTTATTCTTCAACTATCAACCCATCGAGCCTTCAATGTCCTGTATAGTGTCATTGGAGAATTCAAACCCTAGCACTATATCGAAGCTTACACATTGCAACTTTATAGTGGTGCAATGTTACACATTATCGATTGTCGATCTTCAATATTCAAGCCCCTTTCAATTATCTCCCTGACGTGTCTCAGTCATAGGACCGGGTGTTTTGACTAAATGGCAACCATATCAAAGCCCCGTTATGAAGGATTTTCATATGTTTCCCATAATTCAGCAACCAAATATCATTGATCATCATTCTTTGATTTCCTAGCTCCTTTTGCATAGGATATTACCATGCATTTCTCACCATCAAACTAAATTGCATGTCCAGTTTCTTAGCCTTAACGTGCTTAATATTTTAGACTACCGTCGGGGGCTACACTCCCTTTGCTATGCACTGTGCTCATGGCTTCTTTAAGGCTTCGAGACCACCTACTATCCTACATCGTGCATCCCAGTGAAATTTCATTGTGCCACATGAGCCAACCATTGTAAACCTGTAATCGTTGATTGACAATGTGACATCATGAGTACCATGTGGCGATCCTTGAGTGGCGACACTTGTCACATGCATATGTCACATTAGGCTAGAAAAAATAGTCGAATATACCTACCTCACATCCTTTCGTACCACCACATTATTTTGAAGTCAACTTCCTCTTAGAATTATCAAAACCAATATGATCCCGCCATGTGTCCTCATTACAGCTCACCATCTATTGAAACATGTCCTTATCAGGGCTTACCAGACACTGTCATCTATTCTGATCTAAGCCAACTCGACACCTCCATGTGTTCTACTGGAGGAGAGAGAAATAGGGTCGTCATGCTTGGCTTTCATCGATTTTCTTTGATTTTTTTTTTGGCTCTCTCGATGATTTAACACTAGAGGTTGAAATCCCTACATTTTTCTGTTTGTTGCACTGATTCCAGCCACCAAGGATCATTGATTGCAATTCTTCGAGACCTCCAATATGCAATTCGCCAAGAATTTCAAGATACAGGATCTCTAATTGATAATTGGAAAATTGCATTCGATATGCGATGCACCTTAGATCCTATAATTTCTAATTGATGGGACCTCTGATTTCCGATTTTTGGGACGTGTGATATGTAGGATTCTTCCTTAAATGGGACTTTAATACCATGAACTTTAGCATGTCATAACTTTTGACCCACAACTCCATTTCTACAATTCCATGTATTGTTAGAAAATTCTTCCAGAGAAATTTCCAATTGATGGGGTCTAATTAGCCATTGATCCCATATTATTCCTCAAAATATTGCTCCAAATGCACTTCTAATATTTTTCTCTTGAACTTTACGAACAACTAGGAATCACATCCACAATGTTTCCTTAAAATGAGGCCTACAACAACCATGTACTTGCGTCTTCAACCATCATTATAATCATCATTTTATGGGTTGTCGAATAATTCTATTACTATGATGATTCTCTACATGAGGCATGAAACTAATGAGAGATTCCTATGAAGCCATCACTACCATCATATTCTACAACAAGCAACCAAGATTTTGTGGTTGACATCAATGCTAACACTCCTCCCAACCCTAAGGCCTCCCAATTTCCCAACACATCTCCATAGCATGATATTGACATCAATTCCAACACACTTGCATATGCCTTCTCTAGGCCAATGGCCATGCACATAATGTTAATTGTCCAACATTATTTACTTACCAACATTAAGTTTTACTCCCTTCATGGGATTCAATTAGATTGTACAACCATTTCAGTAGATTATTAGGGTGATACTTATTATTTCTATATTTTTCTTGGATCTCTTGTTAAACTGGAATAAAATATTGGCTTCCCTTCGACCTTATTTAAATGTGAAATTATTGTTATTTCAATACAATATTATTACTTTGTATCTGAAATTATATTGTTTCTCCATAGCTACAATTTATGCTATAGAGTTGATTACTTAACGCCATTGTGATATAGTGTAACAAATTTGGACCGTGAATTCCTCCATACTTTTACTTCTCTATATGTGAATTTATTCAATGAAAAATTGCAAAAGAACTCTGCCTACTTTAATCATGAGGATATTCAAAATTTCTCTAATTAATATAATTAATATAGGTTTTGTAGGAAAACTTAGGAATTTCCTCCCTTTTACTTGAGAAGGATAGGATTACAATCTCTCACCAATCAACACTACTCTATTATATGCTCACAAACTAAATTTCTAGATTTTGATTAATTCATAGGAATACATTAAGTATTCCACTATCGAAGAATTAAGTTAATTATTATTTACAATATTTTATTCACAACTCTTCCATGGGTTTACATGTGTCTTTAACAACCTAGTACATGTTTTAAAGTATTTTATTTTTTATTACTCTTTATATTTGTAGTTTACTTACAAGTTTATAGGTATTCCTATAAAGATGCAAAAATAAAAGATAGAGGCTTATTTATAGAAATATTTTTCTTTTATTAAATATAACTCTCAATAGTAGATGGAAAGGGAATAGTCTATTTGATGGTACATGAATCTCACTAATAAGCTTCAATATCAAAAATTATATAATATATTCTACTTCTACCCTTGAATTTATGCAAAACACTTTCTTTAACATAACTCCTTTATTATTACACTCACGACTAGTTTAGTATTTTATTATCCATTAATTCATTTTCCTTTAATAAAAGGAATGTAACTAAGCATGCACAAATTATTTCATTCTCAAATATAAAACACAACTCACAAAATTATTACAATAATCAAAATGAAATCATGATCTGATACTTTTGTAACTATTTTCCTAGGCTTGTAACCATTCATCTATAGGAATATAACTCATTCTATTATGTATATATACTCATTTCCCAAGGCATTAACTACTATAAGCTCACATATGAAACTTACTGAAATCACATATCTCATCAAAATTCATTATGGAGAAAATATTCATGCATAACATACTGTAAGAAGCACAAATTATTTCTATACAATCAACATTAAATCTGTATGAGCACTACAACTACTTTAACTATTCCAATATAAACTTGTTAGAAATTAATTAATGGAGCAATGAAACACATTAAATATTGCAGAAACAAAAATATAGAAACACATAAAATAAGAGAGAGAAATATACGTGGTTCACCCGATTTGGGCTACATCCATTGAGAAACATCGAGTTCTTATTTTTCTATTATCCAGCAAAATGAAGAGATGCAATGTACATTAGATCCACTATCATTTTCCCTTCGTTCTCTCACATTTTCCTCTCTCTTTCTCACTAAAAATAATAATACACAACCACAATACAATTCCCTCATATAAACCAAGGGTTTCCTTCTAGTTTGAAAAAAAAAATTAACATAACTTCCACCATCATATCATCTACCTTATGAACGATATAGATTAACTACAAAATTATAATATTTTGCAACACAAATTTTTATCTAATTTTAGCTTCAGTGGTGTGGTCCGAAATCTTCGCTGAGGGACGACATAAAATCATCATTGACCCCTTGGACTCCCTTGATGATGTATATAGGTAGTGCTTCCACCTCATTAGTAAAAGGGATCCGACATGGTTGAAAAACAAAAACAAAAAAAAACAAAAACAAGAACAAAACAAAACAAAACAAGAAACAAAAAACAAAAAACAAAACAAAAACAAAAACAAAACAAAAAAAAAACTCCCGGTAATAAGGAATATAACCATGCTCCACATCCAACACAACTTATAAAATATAACATAAGTAATCTAACCTTGAATCGACGCATTGGGAATATTCAGGAAAAAATAACGTTCAACCGAACCATAAATTGTATCCAGCAGTTCCACGTGAGCTGAAACCTTCTTACCTTCAGCAATCCATTATAACTTTGATTCTTAAGTGGTTTATTTTGTAGATTATTCCCATCTAATGTCTCTTGAAAAAATTTAGGGAGATTAAATTTTCAATTTCCCTTAAGGTAATTCATGCTACGACAATGAAAGTTAAAGATCTAGTTACTTACTTTGCTACTCCTTATTTGTTGCAACTAGTGATCTATCATGTAAGGTAACATTCTAAGATTTTTAATCATAATTACAAATATGAATTCATCGTGTATGACTATATTGTAGAAAAACCTCTTGCTTTTACCACTTTTCATTGTTGTTATATTATTGTCAATCCAACCACAAAAGTGTGCTTATTCAAGTACCTTCTCATTGTTTTTCCACTTGTTTCATAGATGTTCATAGCCACAAACACTAAACAAGAAAAGTATAGAATTCATAATATCAACAGAATTAATTGAAGTGTCATAGTTAAAATAAATAAAAGTAGCTTCACAAATCTACTACATGCCCTTTTACACTTCACCAACTATTTTCCTTTAACTCATCTTTTTGAATTTCGAGGTTTAGCTTGAATTGCATGTGATTTATGAAGATTTAGTGCATCTTACTTCTGGGTATAACCATGAAGTATTTTTCCTTTGCATTTCTATGTGCATCGACTGTCTAGACATACAACACATTAGTATAACTACATTCATCCCATTCAGGAATCTTCATACACATACATATGTGTAAATATATATATATATATATGTATTAAAACAATACATCAGCAATCAAAATTTAATTTTAGGGTTTTCCCTTCATAGCTATGGCTGCATTATTAAGCCAAAATTCTTAGTTGTTTCCCACTTTGTTATGCTACTCTAATATTTTCAATCAACATTTCCAATCCATTTGATTACATCATTTGAGTAAACCCCTTTTATGGTTACGGTTCAATAAAAATCCAACTTGCAAAGTTTCTTAAGCCCTACAATTTCAGGCCATTTCATTCTTTACATATCACATGTTTTCCCTGTTTCTTGCATCTCCCTGTACCATATCTAAGTGTCTTTCTATTTCAATTGTTTATTGGGGCCATTTAAGATTCCATTATTAATATACTTTTCATTTTTTATTATCCCCTAGGATTATTATTTTCTTTCTTTAACCACAATTCATGGTGATATTTTATGTTGTCCTAAGCGTTTATCACATACATACTAGATCCTTCCCATATGCGACTATCTGAATTTTCCGAAGGTATCATATTGTTAGCCAATTCTCTTGGTTATAATTTAGTTATCATATATACAATATATGTCCAAGGACCATTTCGTCCTTCAAGTTTATCAATCCAAAATTTAGTTTATTTGTTTCAAGACCATCGTCATTTCCACTTTTAGATTCCCCCCCCCTCTCTCTCTAGATATATACATATATATATATTCAAATTTTCTTATTTGAATTTTTTTTTATTAGCCACACTGTGTTCCCCAATTATTGAGGGTATTCAAATATTTCAACTTAGAATTTCTAGTCTACAAGAAAATAAACTCTTAAGATTTCTTAATCGAGAAGATCAAAAATTATTTATCTGTTGTCTTGGTAACATTTTTATCAATTCCTCGATAAATTTGATGAGTCCTATTAAACAAGCATGTCGCGGACATCCATGGAGGTTTGATTATTATCCATAAGGGTATAACCTTTAGTTTCTTTGGGGTTCATTTATGTTTTAAGCTTTGATTTTTTGATATAAATGTTTCTTTTGTGCCATTAATATTAAATAGGGTCAAGAAGATTCCATTTTTCAGTACCTATTGTATTGTGCTACATCGTATTTGTAGGATATTGGTTGTTATTTCCTATTTTAAAGTTTCTTTCTATTAGTATGTTACAATGTCTTATATTTTATGTATGCACTACATGCTCCTCGTCCTTAGGGTGAAATCCTTTCTTATCTTATCCTTGGCAAACACACCTATATATTTATAGATATTTACTCAGGGATATGTTCTTTTCACAATATCCTAATTTCTACTAGAATATTCTTGTACCACTTTCTTTGGCTTATTCACATATAAGACTTACCCAGTGCATTTAGAATGAGATGGTGTAGGTTTTCCTTTCATGGTATCTCTTTATCAAATAGAATGATAGCACACATCACGACTACATGTAGTTATGCATCTTACTTTCATATAATTCTAAATCAATGGATTGCTCTTAAGCTTATTTTTGGCATTCCTTTATGGTTATGTGCTTAATTTTATCCTTAGACAATTAAACACAATTTAAAAATTATTCATTTTATTATTAGAGAAAAATATTCCTCCTTAGATATGATTGAATATTAATTACTTCACGTATTTTGTAACAAATATTTTTTCAATATTTTGTTATATTCTTACTCTTTTGATATTTCATTTTCCTTTCGGTAATCTATAATTTAAGGCTCATTTCAAAGTAAATAATGAAAAAATAAATCTTTACACTTCCCTAGGTACCATTTTTGCATAGGTGCGACCTCTTGTACAACATTATTAGTAAAAAATTCAATGCTACAAAAATATATAAATCTATGTTTTTATTCGGGAAAATTTATGCCTCTCGTCATTTTCTGTGTAATATTTACTTTCAATTGTTCTTATGTTTCTTACCATATTTTCCTCTATCCCAACCATTATGTCATTAATTTATTTGTATATATTTGTTTTTGACATAAAAGAGATATTTTCTTCTCCATGAGTTTCTTATACAAAAGTTATATACCGTAAAACTTATCAAAGACCATAAACTATTTTGTGTAACAAGGTTGTGAAAAACTAAATTCTACCTATATACATATATTACTTTTTTGATAACTTAGAACAACCTAATACAATAACAATTTGTATATAATAATAGGCCTTAAATCTTCCCAACTTATAATCTAATTGATACTTCAGTTTGTAACAACTAATTGTATTCCTTTGAGATATTTCCTTTATAATAGTTTCTTATATCCTCTTGAATTCACATTGTTTAGAATTCAAGTTTAATTCGTTCAATAATGTATTATCACCAACTTATATTACCTTGAAATTCTTGTATCAACATTTATTTTATTTTTCTTTGTACTATATTTACATTTATAACCAAAAATAGAATCACGTCTTATGTTATTATACATTATTCATGTCAACTTCAAGCTAAAAATGGCCTAAAAGAGGTTTCCTATCCTCCATAGCAAGTTGATATATGGAGTAGCATTATAGAATTTTTGCATGATCACTCCACTCACTACATCTCCCATATATTGTATAATGGTATTTCATTATGTTTGATCAAGTACATCTATACTAGTAAATTATTTTTCCATTTTCTTGATATAAGTACTTCTTTTTTCAATTTACATTTCTTTAATGAATCTCACACCAGTAAAGGTATTTTTGGGTATACAATTGAACTCTTAATCTTCCTCAACCTTTTCATCAATTGGTTTACGGTTAGTTCATGTTTTCTAGTTTCTTACTCTTTCCAACAATTATATTATTTAAAGTGACACTTCATCTTCTGTTAACATGATTAAATTGTTGTTCATTCCCATCTTCCTAATCATGATCTAGTTGTTGCTCATTCGCATCTTCGAATTTTGAGTGACCCATAGGCTTCAATATTCAACCTACAGCTCTCATACCATAATTAACACACCTCATTTTGATAGCCAATTTTTTTTTTAACATCACTATAATTATTAATTGAGATATGATCTATTAATTGAGATTTTATATTTAGCTACTTTAGGTCTCACCATAAGTTCTTTTGTCTCACTTGAATAGAGTCAAAGATTGCAATTTCCTTTACTATTACTTTAATCGAATTCAGTCATGAATGACACCGAAATTTAAGTGGTTATCTGTCAAATCTTAAATCTTCATAAGCTTTGTTTGAATCCACTTCAAATAAATAAATCAAATAAATGTATTGAGTGAGATATTTCTTCAAGGTTTCACAAAAATTTAAAGAATTTCTTAGTATATTAAAAAAATAAAAAAATACTAATATTATTAATATGTACCTCACACAAATATTGGCTTAACATATGGAGTACACCATTAATATTAACTTGTATCCATTTTCTTAGGTAGCATATGAATTTACTTTACTTCTCATATAAATATATTGGCCATTGTGCGTACCGTCATCACTAATGGCATCGCCATATACGTGCCACACAATCCGTATACTTATAACTTCACGTGGTTTTAACCAAAGGTTATGGTTATCTTGTTAAATCAGAAAGTGGATATTATACCTCAAATTTTCCACACCGTAGTAAAAACCATAAAGTCGATCTATTTTTGTGATGCCATAATGCTGCTATGTTTGGATGGAATTTCACTTTACTGCATCTGGCCTCGTTATAACCTACACGATAAAAATATTTACTTCGGTTCTCACTTGTTGCTTCTCCCCTTCTATTAAGGGAGTCTACTTCCAATTGAGATCGCAAAGGTAGGAATGGTAGTTTTTCTCCTTTCTTAATTTCTTTAGAGATTTAAACCAAAACATATCGTGTCGTCTTCTTGTCTTTCATAATTTATTTTTCTCATGACTGGTACTTTTCATTCTACAATGTAAATGAGACCCTATCCATGGAGGGTTTGATTAGGTGTCTTTTGTATCCAAACCTATTTGTTTATTTTTATTTTTGTATGAATTTATCAAAGGTGTTTATAAAATTCAGGTAAGAGTAGTGTTGACTTCAGTTTGTCTTTCTAGAATTAATTTAATTCATGGACACACCACGGGATATACCTTATTAAACTAGCCATATCTTTAGCATTCCCTGCAAAGGTAAAAGTTTAACATTTTTATCTTAGAGTTGTTAGGAACACTAGTAGTGATCACGAGGAGGGACATGTGGCTAGTAGTGATCACGAGGAGGGACATGTGGCTATGACCGTTTAATTGTTCAGTGCCGAATTAAGGTTGGTGGTCGGTTTTTTTTTGGTGTGTGACTTTATTGTGGTTTAATGTTTGTTGTCTGCCCTCTGTACTGACGTCGGGCTTCTGGGCTTGTGACTATGGGTTATCACTTTCAACGAGGGTGTTTGGAAGTCATTTCTCCTTTGTGATGGTTTGGCTCTATGGGTTTCACCTGGTATTTACTATGGATGGTAAGTATCGTGCCTCGTTTGCTCTGTATGGTGGTTTACTGTGCTTTGTTGGTTTTTTGAGGTTTATTGGTGTTGTGCCTCTGCTCATTCTCTGTGATTTGTCATTGTTGTGCCTCTACTCGTTCTCTGTAGCGACTCACTACTTCGTTGTTTTCAGGGTTTTAGGTCTTCCTCCTCTCACAAGTTTTTTTTCTCTGTTATTTGCTTCAAGATCATCTCTACTCTATTTTTGGTGATTTGTTTATTGATGTTGGGTCTGGTTATGGTTTGACCCTGAAAATCTCAATTCCCTGCATGGCTGCTGCTCAGGAAGAGTCGGCACCCTCAGTCTCAGGTAACCTCCTCCTTCTGATTTCAATTCCATTCCCTGTTTTTAAAGGTTCTAATGCTCTGGCTCCTTGGTGAGGAGGAAAAACGTGTCCATGCCTCTTCCACTAGTGGAAACCATCTGTTGTGGGTCTTGGCTCTCGTCCTCCATCACGAAATTAGTTCTTCTACAGTAAAGTCCTCGTTCCCCTTCTAGTTGGGTATTCACTCTTGTTTTTTGACTTTTGTGCCTGAAACTGACCATTACCCCGCTTTGTGGTGGTGCAAGGCCTCTCCAAGGAAGCACTACTCCACAACTTCATCCTTGGGATTGTTCGTGGGCTTAGGGATATCCGGGTAAGGTCTTTTTGTGGTTGTAGTAGTTTCTTGCTTACTTTGTTGTGTGTCTAGTTTGCAGATGTTATGTTGCTGGCTCTTGTCATTATACCCTTGAGGTTTTGGGTCCTTTGTGTCTATATGTGATCTCTGAGGTGTTCATGCCCTCACTATCAGATTTAGGCTTAGTGTGTGGACTGTAATGTGTTTTGGTTTCATGGGTTTGGAACCCTCCACAATTTCCAGATTATAGATTTTGTACATTGAATTTTTATTGAACGAAAAAATGAAAGTGCCACGCATAGGAAATTATTTTTGTTTAAATGCAGAATGTAATAGTACCTGGTTTTTTTTGTTGAAAAAAGAAATCTATATATTGGTGTACCTCTGTTTGGTTCTCGGTCTTGAAATGCTTCTTGTTACAGAATGCTTGTAAATACTTGTTCTAATCTTTTGAAAAAAACAGGTTTCACCATCTTGTTTTAATTTTGATGCCTTAAACATCTATGCATAGAGAATGTAATGAAATTTAATCTACTTTATTAAATGACATATTTTGAATTGTTAGCTATTATAGAAATTCAAATAATTTTGGGTTACAACTTTTGGGTTCTCTCTCCTTTTTGGATGGCAACCTTTCCATCCACTCTGATTTTTCCTTTTCAATACATTATTAGAAGTTCTTTTATAGTTTGAGGAACTGTTTCTCAGTTACTTTTCAGTTGCTAAACAATTTCTTCAAACAATTTCCTAACTAATCCTATTTTGTCTAATTTAAAAACTAACAATGACTCAGTTAGTATTAATTTTAAATAACAAATGAAACTAAATGAAACAAAAACTTGAAGTGTTTTCCTCTCTATCTATCAAAATAAAATGAAAATAAAAAACATCTCCTAGTTGTCGCCTTTTCACTCGGATGATCCTGCATCACGCTCTCGGGGTAAATTAAACTCATGGCTCTTGTCCATGAGCTCTTCAATAGAGTACCAAACGCTTTGAATATGGCGAACATCTAACCATGAACTATCTTCAATAGGGTGACCCTTCCACTTGAGTAGGTACTGCAAATATTCCTTCCTTCGAGTATGTCTGGCCACTTGGGTATCTAGGATCTGCTTGATCTCTAGAGGCTTTGCTGGGGGCATTTGTTTAATCCATGAATCATTATCTTTCTAGGTGTCCCGTGTTTATCCTTTCGAACTGTATTCTTCATCTGCCATAGTGTAGAGGTACAAATCTATGACATTGAAAATTTGTGAAATTCCAATACCTAGGGGTAACTTCAATTCATAAGCATTCGAAGAAAACTTCCAAAGAATCCTACAAGGACCAATTTTTTTCCATTTCAACTTGTTGCATTCACCTTTAGGAAACCTCTCCTTGCATAGGTGTGCTAATACCAGGTCTCCTATGTTGAATTGTACCTCCTGCCTTTTCAAATCTGACTTCTAATTGTATCTTTGGTTGTTATCCTGTAATATTAATTTCACCTATTGATGAAAATCGTTGATTGCCTTTTCGAAATCTTCACCATCAGCACTCCTATGCTCCAATTGTGCCAAATCTCATAACTCATGTACTCCATGTGAGTGCATTCCATATAGGATCTGGAAAGGACTAGTCCCCATGCTTCGGTTGGGTGAATCGTTATAAGCAAATTCTGCTTGGGGAAGCACACGATCCCAGTGTTGAGAATTTTCTCCAACCAAACTCCTCAGTAAGCTTCCCACATGTTGGTTCACCACTTCCGTTTGACCATCGGTCTGCGTGTGATAAGCTGAGCTGATGTTTAGTTTGGTGTCTAATTCTTTCAATAGGGTTCGCCAAAAATGTCGTATAAAATTAACATCTTGATCCGAAACAATAGACTTCGGAAAGCCATGTAATTTGACTATCTCAGTAAAGAACAAGTGTGCTACATGTGTGGCGTCACTGGTTTTCCTGCATGGAATGAAATGTGCCATTTTGTTGAGACGATCCACCACTACCATGATGGAATTTAATCCCCATTGTGTCTTCGGTAGGCCTAAGACAAATTCTAAACTCATAGAGCCCCATGGTCTATTCAGAATAGGTGAGGGAGTATACAACCCTCTGTTTTGGCTATGTCCCTTTGCAAGCTGATGCACCTTACATCTAGTCACAAACCTTCGTACATCTTTGCACATATTCAGCCAATAATAAAAGTGACTCAATTGATCCAAGGTCTTGTCTATGCCAAAATGTCCGGCTAAACCTCCATTATGCTTTTCCTAGATTAAATTCTCTCTAATAGAACATTTCAGAATACATAATTGCCCTCGTTTGAACAACAACCCTTCCTGCAATATTATAGTCAAACCATGAACTGTTATCTCTCAACAATGGATTTTGGCAAGCTTCATAAGCTTCCATAAAATCTGCATTTTCCTCATACAAGTCCTTAAGATGTTCAAATCCTAATACATGTATCGTACTTTCCTGTAGGATCAAATTCCTCCTGCTTAACACATCTGCCACTTTGTTGGCTTGACCACTGATGTGTTTCAACACAAGCGTAAAACTTTGCAAGTACTCAACCCACTTTGCATGTTTATGGTTTAGCTTACGTTGCTGCATAATATAGTGCAATGTAGAATTGTCTAAAAACAAGACAAATTCATTGGCCAACAGAAAATGTCTCCAATGCTTTAGCACTTGAACCACTACGTAAAATTCCTTGTCATAAGATGTGTACTTCTGCCTACATTAATTTAGTTTCTCACTGAAATGGGCTACTGGCTTGTCCTCTTGGCTGAATACTGCACCAATGGTTGTCCCACTGGCATCACAATGAACTTGAAAAAGTTTGTTAAAGTATGGTAATCTCAAAATCAGTTTTTTAGTAATTCTCCTTTTGGGCATCTCAAAACTCGTCTCTATCATTTCTTTCTAATGGAAAAGTTGATTTGTCGTCTTAATGGTGTCCAACATCAGTGCACAAATCCCACTGAAATTTCTAATAAATTTCCGATAAAAACTCGCCAATCCATGAAAACTTCGTACCTTAAACAAACTTTTAGGGGATGGCCAACTAACTATGGTTGCAACCTTTTCTGGATCCATTTTTAATTCATTCTCGAAAATCACAAATCCCAAAAAAAATAATTCTTTCTTGAAAAAAAACATTTCTTCAAATTTATTAGTAATTTATTCTGTTGCAATTTTTCCAATATGTATCTCGCATGTTGAAATTTCTCTTCCTCCATATTGCTGAATATAAGTATATCATTCAGATATACAATCACAAATTTTCCAATGAATTCCTTCAGCATCTTGCTCATCAACCACATGAATGTGTTGCGGGCATTGCTCAATCCAGATGGCATAAACAACCATTCATAGAAACCTTCATTAGTCTTGGAAGTTGTCTTCCACTTGTCACCTTTTTGAATCCTGAGTTGGTGGCAGCCGCTTTTCAGATCTATCTTTGAAAAGTACGTTGCTCCACTCAAACAATCCATCATATCATCCATCCAAGGTAAACAGAACCTATACCTGATAGTATACTTGTTAATGGCCCGATAATCCGTGAACATTCACCACTCGCCTCCTTTCCTGGGAGCTAAAACAGTTGGAAATGCACAAGGGCTTAAACTCTCTCGAATCAATCCTTTATCGAACAACTCCTACACCTACTTCTGGATTTCTTCATTATCCTTCAAACTCATCCTGTAGTCTACCATGTTTGGAAAATTGGCTCCTTGAATAAAATCAATATGGTGACTAATGCTCTGCTTCAGTGGTAATTTGTCCATAAGATCATCTACCACAATATCACTAAACTCTTGTAGCATGTCCTGTATCCTTTTAGGTAAGTCAGTGACTTTAATATGGATCAATATTGGTTTTGGCCTTCACACAACTGCATACCTCACCTCATCATCCTACAACTGTCACAGAAACTCTTTTTTTCCTAACAGTAGTGCTTTTGTCCCGCAGGTTTCTGCAGCATCCTCTTTCTTCATGGGCACTAGGGTATGCATTATCCCATGTTTAACAAACTTGTAACAATTTTTTGCCCCGTCATGGGTGACCTTCCTATCATTTTTCCATGGTCTTCCCAACATAATATGGCACATGTCCATAGGCATTATATCGCAAGTCACCTCATCCATGTACTTTCCAATATGAAACTCTACTTCACACTACTCATTGACCAATAGTTGGTGGCATTTCTGCAACCATGATACCATGTATGGAGTTGGGTGCTTCAACTTCTTCAAACCAAATTTTCCCACCATTTTAGTAGCTACCAGATTATCAATACTTCTACTCTTTATAATTAATTTGCAGCATTTCCCATGCGACTTGCATACAGTCTGGAACAATGCTTTCCTCTGTGTTTGATGAGCTACTTTTGTATCTGCTTTTAATAATACCTTGTTCAACACCAAGGCTTCCCGAATCTCTAGCATATTTTCCACCTCCTATGGTGGTTCCTCCGCTTCTTTGGGATGAGTGACATATGCTCCCCTCTTCTCAGTTTGTTCATTTTCAAGACATTCAAAGGACTTGTGTCCCCATTTGTGACACTCGTAACATTGATAGGCATTTCCTTTGCCTCTACCATTACCTCTTCCTCGCTGGTATGGCCTTCCTCCTTGTGTGTTACCTTCCCTTTCACTCTATCCTGAAGTCTTCAAAATACTGCCCTCTTCATTGCTCTTGGTAGTCCTACCTCTACCAAAGGTCTGTCCCCGGCCTCTACTAGAAGCACGTCGTCTTGTAGCATTTTTCTTCCTAGCAATCTTTTCCTCCACCTTCAAAGCACTCTAATAAGCTTGCTTTATGGTCTCAGGAGAAGGAATACTAATTTCGTCTAGGATCTCCATTTGTAGACCATTTACAAACGTCGTTGTTTTCTCAGGGGTATCTTCAACATAACTAGCTCTCGGGTTAACATTATAAAATTCTTTAGTATATTCCTTCACAATCATCTTTTTGTGCTTCAGGTTCTGTACTTGTCTATAAAGAGCAATTTGACATTCTTTAGGTAGAAACTTGCTCTTCATTCTAGCAACCATCTTGCCCCGTTTTTTAATCAATGGTTTGTTTAATGTTCTCCTTTCTTCCTGTACACTATCCCATCATAGAGTTGTATGTCCCTTCAATTTGGTGACAACAAACCTGATCCTCTTGTCTTCGCTGATTTCTTTATAGTCAAAATATTTATATAGTTCACTTATCCAGTCTAGCAATGCCTCCATGGACAAACTGCCATCATAATTAGAGAGCTCTGGTCTTAGCTTGTTTCTAGCCAGCAAAACTGAGTTCAATAGTTTAATTTTTGGTCCTTTGTCATCTGACCCATCTGTTTTGGCTATGTTTTCCTCCTCATACCCATCTTTAGGATCTCTACACCTTCCTCCTTCCATTGCTGCCAAACATGGAGTTAAATTCCTAATTTCTTCTCGCAGCCCTTCATCTGCTACTCTTCTGATGGCTCTTCCTTGGCCCCTTCTTCCAACCTCCATTTTTACTAGGAGAAGGGACAACATGCTCTGATACCAAAAATTGGTGGTGATCCCAAGGAGGGGCACATGGCTATGATCATTTAATTCTTTGGTTCCACATTAAGTTTGGAGGCATGGTTTTTTTGGGTGTGTGACTTTATTGCAGTTTAATTTCTTTTGTTTTCCCTCTGTACTGACCTCGGGCTTGCGACTATGGGTTATCACTTTCACTGAGGGTGTTTGGAAGTCATTTCTCCTTTGTGATGGTTTAGCTCTATGGGTACTATGCGTTTTCACTTGGTATTTACTATGGATGGTAAGTATTGTGCCTTGATTGCTCCGTATGGTAGTTTACTATGCTTTGTTGGTTCTATGTGGTTTATTGGTGTTGTGCCTCTACTCGTTTTCCATGGTCTATCGTTGTTGTGCCTCTACTCATTCTCTGTATCGTCTCACTCCTCTAGTGTTTGGACGGTTTCAGGTCTTCTTCCTCTCTCAAGTTTGTTTGTCTCTATTATTTTCTTCAAGCTCGTCTCTACTCTATTTGTGGTTATTTGTTTGTTGATGTTGGGTCTAGTTATGGTTCGACCCTGCAAATCTCAGGTCTCTGCTTGGCTGCTGCTCAAGATGACTCAACACCCTCAGTCTCAAGTAAGCTCCTCCTTCCAATTTCAATTTCATTCCCCATTTTTAAAGGTCCTAATGCTCTGGCTCCTTAGTGAGCAGGAAGAACATGTTCATGGCTCTTCCACTCGTGGAAACCATCTATTGTGGGTCTTAGCTCTCACTAGTCACGAAATCAGTTCTTCTCCAGGTAAAGTCCTTGTTCCCCTTCGAGTTGGCTATTAACTATTGTTTCTTTACTTTCATGGCTCAAAATAACTGTTGCCTTCCTCTATGGTGGTGTGGAGTCCCTTTCAGGGAAGTGTTGCTCCACAACTTCTTCCTAGGGACTTTTTTGAGGGCTTTAAGGAAACTCGGGTAGGGTCTTTCAATGGTTGTAGTGGTTTCTTGCTTGCTTTGTTGTGTGTTCAGTTTGCAATTATTTTGTTGCTTGCTCTTGTCTGTGATTTGGCTATAACCTTGAGGTTTTGGATCCTTTGTGTTTGTATGTGATCTCTGAGGTGTTCATTCCCTCACTATTAGATTTAGGCCTACCCTTTTGGCTGTAATGTGTTTTGGTTTGATGGGTTTGGAAACCTCGAGATTTCGAGATTACAGATTTTGTACGGTGAATTTTTATTGAACGAAAAAATGAAATTCCATGTACAAGAAATGCTTTTTGTTTTAATGCAGAATGTAATAGTGACTAGGGTTTCTTTTGTTGAAAAAAGAAATCTATATGTTGGTGTACCTCTATTTGGTTCTCGGTCTTCAAATGCTGCTTGTTACAGAATGTTTGTTGATGCTTGTTCGAATCTTTTGAAAAAAATGGTTTCACTATCATGTTTTCATTTTGCTGCCTTAAAAATATATGCACATAGTGAAATTTAATCTAGTTTATTAAATGACATATTTTGAATTGTTAACTATTATAGAAATTCAAATAATTTTGGGTTAACTTCTAGCCTCTCTCTCCTTTCTGGACGGCAGCCTTTCGATCCCCTCTGATTTTTCATTTTCAGTACATTATTAGCAGTTATTTTACAAATTGAGGTACTATTTCTTAGTTACTTTTTAGTTGCTAAATAGTTTCTTCAAACAAGTTCCTAACTAATCCTACTTTGTCTAATTTAAAAACTAACAATAGCTCAGTAAGCCTTACTTTTAAATGACAGAAAATGAAACTAAATGAAACAGAAATTTGAAATGTTTTCCTCTCTATCTCTCAAAATAAAATGAAAATAAAAAACATCTTCAAGTTGTCACCTCTTCACTAAGATGCTCCTCCATCAAATACCATGACCTCAAATTGTAAGCATATGTGGTTATCCTTTGTCCTCTACATGCATGGCAAGCTATATATCTAGAGGACTGTATAGGTAATTTTTCAAAACCAGTCCTCTTTTTTTTCTTACTGTTATGTTTTTATACCCATGCTGATAGAAATTATTTCAAGGATTTCATTAAGTGTGTAATGTAACCAGGTTATCAATGATCTTTGGGCTAAATTCCAATTTCCATTTTTTTCCAAGTTGTAGATCCTTGCTTTTACACTATTTTCTTCTTCTCTAGGTTTAGCTGCATCAAGGAATATTGGTTAATAAACACCAGGCTTCTACTTCTTGAATAATCTACTTTGACTAGTTTTTTTCTAAGTTTATCTTATATTGTACAATTAGTTCACCTTCGTGCTTCTGAGGTATGGCTTTGCCGCTTGTTGTGGTTTTGTAGATTATTGTTTTGTCTCTATAGAAGTTTCAATCCCCATCTTATTCATACAATTAGTTTACTTGTCCAGTCCACTATATTTTGTATTTAGTTACCCACATTTATTTTTATGTTGTATTTAGTTACCCACATTTATTTTTATGCTCTTCATTCTCTTCATGGAATTCAGTTAAATTGTACAATTGTTTAGTAAAATGATACTTATTATTTTTTTCTTGGATCTTTTGTTTGACCGGCTTCCTTCAGACCTTATTTAAATGTAACATTGTTGTTATTTCAATACATTATTATTACTATTTATTACTCTTTATCTGCAACTATATTGTTTCTCAGTAGATACAATTGTTTATAGAATTGGTTATTTAACTCATTTGTAATATAGTGTAATAGATTTGGACCATGAAATGCTCACACTATTTACCTGCAAAGCCCATTCACCCGACTTTTGTGAAAAGCAGACACTATCTGTCAGTGCTCGCAACGAACTGTAGGCCCTGAAAGACTTGCGAAGCTCCTCAGACTTAAATACCTCTGAAGCTCCTCAGACTTAAATACCTCTGAAGCTCCATATTACACGATTCCATTCCAAGTCCTGCGGAATCAGTTGCGACTCTTTGCATGGACCCAAACATTCATCGAAGCCAGAGAAGGCCATACGTCATAAACAAATATGGTTAAGATATGTCCATTTAATCAAACGCGGTTAAGAGATGTCCATTTAGCCAAGTGCTATTTACTGACCAATTCGTTAAGATATCCAGTTATCTCTGTCTGTAATTTGGTTTCTCATATTTACATATGAGGATTCTATTTTTCGAAAGCTTCACCCCGAATCACTGCAAAATCAAACTGCTCTCTCCTCGTTAAGCGATCCATACGCGAGGGGATTGGATAAAGTGCTTTCATAAAGTAAACTAAGTACAGGAATGTTCCTGATTTTCATTTTCATTTTTATTATTTGTTTTTCAATGGGGATTATTATTCTTAATCATTTTAATTATTAGTAAATGTGATTTTATCAAGAAATGTGGTTGAGATCAATGTTTTATGAAAATTGGTAAGAATATCTTCAAATTTTAAAAAAGTCACAAAGAGATACACATATATACAAATATATAAAGAAACAAATATATTTATAGAAGAGATTGAACAATAAAATATATGGGTCCATATTCATTATTCTAAAATCTACATTGATTTAAAAATTAAATTTGTCATTCATCATTCCACAATGTAAGTTGATTTAAAATAAAAATTCATCATTGATGATTCTAGAATTGGATTAGTCCCAAGCAAAATAGAAAATAGTAGATACAGCAACCTTAAAAACCTCTAAATCTAAGACCTATCACAACTAAGGCAGATCCGGTAAACTGGGCCAAAAAACTCTTTGACAAGAAACAACTAAAATATTTGAATTTAAAATAAAAACATATCTGTTCATGTGCATTCATATGAATCTAATTACTTTATACAAAAATTAGAAAAAGTTTATATTTATATGGAATGTAGGGGTGCACATAACCAAAATAGTACAGAAAATACATCATCAAAAATTACCCATTTATTATCAAAACTATTACTTATACTTGAACCTTCGAAATCAATATCATCGTCTAAGCATTAAAATAAGATTAAAAAACATATCATGTCAATTCAAGATTTTGTTTGAGTAATGGTACATATTTGGTAGGGTTATGAAAGAGGAGTTTGACAACAAATACCACTAACATCAAGGTGCATATAGGGTTTGGTGTTCTTGATTAAATACTACTTACATACCCTAGTACATAACAAAATCTAATGGGAAATTTGCAATGCCCCATATTCTGAACTCCTGAAGAATTATTTAGTGAGATCTAAAATTCTACTTTCTACATAGGAAATTCAATGAGGTTGAAAACACTCTCAAAAAAAAATTTGACTCGAAATTTAGGGAAGCCATAGAAATTCAAAGAAGGTCGAGAAACCTCAATAAAGATGATGGCTTGGAAATTAGTAGTTGGATTCTTGCCCTCTCCTCGTAGCGGCCTCCCCGTATTTTCCCTCCCTCTCCTTGTCCCTGGCTAAGTTTCCTTGGTTTCCCCCTCCTACCTTGCTTGATGGTTGTCATTTTTCCCTTCTCGTCTCTCTATCTTCCTTCACTCCCCCATATCTATATATATATATATATTATATAGTATATATATATATATATATATATATATATATCTTTAATAACTGGTTTTGTTTCTTTAATAGATAGGTGGAATTATAGGTTTGTCCTATGAGTTGATTCTTTCTAGAAACTAATTTTCATAATAACTAATTAAACCTATCTATAATATATATATATATATATATATATATATATATATATATATATATATTCCCCCCAATATTATATTAATGATCTAAGTTTTGATTTAATAAATACATTTAATTTAGAGATTTTTATATATAATTATTTATTATTATTTTTGTTTCATAATTATATCACAATATACATATTCAATTAATTAGTATTCCTATTAGAAATTGTGAGATAACAAAAACAATTAAAAAAAAAAACTTCCTTGATGATTTACTAACCATTTGTATATTTTTAATTATAATTGGGTCTAAAAAAATACTATAATGTGATTTCTGCCTAAAAAATTTCATTAAACTTGATATGGATTAAAGAAGCTTAAATTCAACACTCTCAAACATCCTCAGTCATTTCATGGTAATGTTAAGATTTTAATTAGAAAGATGAAAATGAAAGATAAAAGCTTCAATATTATGCTTCCCCTCACAAAAAATAACATGCCTATGGCTCTACTTTTTAAACATCTAAATTTTTAGGCATTGAAATATTATTACATTTAATGACAATGGAAGCTATGATGAGACCTATGTGTTGATGTAATTATTTTATTATTATTTAAGTTAAGAAAGAAATTTCTTGGAAATATTCATTAAAGAGCACAAAAGTTCAAGACTTCTTGTAATCTTAGAAATAGTTGTTGGTGGTAAAGTCCACAAGATAGACTTTCCCTAAAAGTTTCATAAATATTTCTAGTAAAAAATAATTAAAAAGAAATTAAATTAAGCAGAAAAATTATGTTAACCACTAAGTTGGAGAGAAATAATGTTGTGGAATAAAGCACCCTAGGAGAGAAATACATGATCAAAAGAAAATGAATGATTAAAAAAAATTTAATAACACAAAAAGGCTAAGGCAAAAGGGAAACAGACTTTTACTAAAAATATACTTTGAAAGAATCTATAAAATAAAACAGTTAGGAAACAAAGAAATAATGAAATAACGGATTCAGGCCAGAAGGTCCCAATTAAAGAAGCTATAGTGGTTATGCAGATTTAATATTGATTATATAGAAATAAATTGTGCTTTGTTACAATCTTATATGCATGAATATTGTCTCAATAACGAATTTTAAGGATTAACATGATTCCAGTAAGTTTTATATTGGAGCTTATAGTAGGAAATGAGTACATATATATAATAGGATTTATATGCCTACTCATGAATGGGTGCAATCCTAGGAAAATAGTTACAAAAGTATTAGTTCATAATTGGATTATGATAATAATTTTGTGAGTGATGTTTTGTATTTAAGAATCCAAAAAATTGTGCATGATTAGTTATATTCCTTAGAATGAATGATAGTAAAATCCTAAACTGATCGTGAGTCTAATAATAGAGAGTCTGATCGTGAGTCTGTAATTTACGACGAGAGAACGTTTTGATTTTGCAGTGAAGCTTCCGGAAAATAGAATCCTGATATGTAAATATGAGAACCGAAATTACAGATCGAGATAAATGGATATCTTCACGAATTGGTTACTAAATAGCACTTGGTTAATTGGACGTATCTTAACCACTTTTGGTTAAATGGACATATCTCATTCTCAACCACATTTGGTTATGAACTATGGAGCCTTCTCTGGCTTCGATGAACGTTTGGGTTCATGCAAAGAGTCGCAACTGATTCTGCGGGACTTGGAATGCAATCGGCTAATATGGAGCTTCAGATGTATTTAACTCTGAGGAGCCTCGCAAGTCTTTCAGGGCCTACAGTTCGTTGCGAGCACTGATAGATAGTGTCTGCTTTTCACCAAAGTCCCGTGAATGGGCTTTGCAGGTAAATAGTCTCCTTATTACGAAATTCCTGTGAATCCATCAGTTTGTGAAACTCGGGGTTTCTTGGGAACGTTAACAATGGCAAACTCCATCTGTAGAGGATTTATAGTTATCAGTTTATTTCTTACAACACTGCAAGTGTTTTTAACGCAACCTGCGTACTGTATCGGTTGCAATATATCTGAACTCCATGCAATACGTAGCAGTAATTGGGAGAAGAGTTCTACGGATTTCTTCAGCAGTTGGTCTCGAAAACTGATCGGGCTTCTTGCGGAGTCTGGCAATGCACGTGTGATTACAGTGGATAAGAAGGGTCAGGGTAATTTCAAAACGCTGCAGGATGCCATCAATGCAGTTCCAACGAATAATAAGAATGCCGTCACCATTGATGTGAAAGCAGGCACTTATAGGTTAGTAATGAATGAAGGTGAATGCAACTACTTATAGGTTAGTAATCAATGAAGGCAAAATTAGAATAGCTTATTTGGAAGTGGAAGTGAGTTGCTGGGAGAAGTTAACTTTTTTATTTTTTGAAATTTTAATTTTTCTGGTTTGAAATAATGTGGTTTCAAATAAATTAGTACTTTGAAATCCTGTTCATATTTTAAGCAAATTGAATCAGAAGGTGTACCCAAAACCTTTCCAAAAATATGTAACAGATAAACTAAGTCTGCATAGAGAATAGCTGAAAGTGTGTAATAAATTTAGGACGAGTCACCTCGGTTGAAAAACAATCAGAATAACAGTTACAGGATGTATGGCTGCGTTATTGATTCGTTTTATCTCAATTCTTATCTTGATGGCAGATTTTAAAACATTATAGAAATTCTATTCAAGTCGTAGATCTTTCAATCCATTTAACTTCACCACTGTGGAATGAAATTAGGTTTCATTCTGCAAAATTTTTTGTGATACCATTTGTCTAGGAAGCTTTCGTAAACAGAAACCAACTTTTTGTTCATTATTTTATGTACCGCACAGGGAGAAGGTGACTATTCCTAAGGAGAAGCCCTTCATAACTCTCAGGGGCTCGGGCGCCAAGAACACTGTCATCACATGGAATGCGAACTCGAAATCGAGCGGTGGGACATATAACTCGGGAACGGTGACAGTGCTCGCTTCAGATTTCAGAGCAAGAGATATTACTTTCGAGATAAGTTATGTGAATTGCCTATTAAAATCATACTAAATCATGACACGAGTTTGCCTAAAAATAAATAGAGTTGTGCAGAATTCATAGAGCAAGAGATATTATGTTCGACATAAGTTACGTGAATTGTCTATTAAAATCATACTAATCAAGACACGAGTTTGCCTAAAAATAAATAGAGTTGTGCAGAATTCATATGGTCCTGGTCATGACGGTGTGGACGATCAAACTGTAGTGTTGAGGATTACAATTGCAGATTTCTGGGTATGACGACACCTTGTTAGGCGAAAGTGGGAGGCATTATTTTCAAAACTGCTACATTGAGGGTTCTCCCACTTCCTATTTGGGAATGGAAAATCTCTCTATGAGGAGGCAAACCAAATAGAAAACCTGGACAATCTTTCGGTTACTTTTTTTCTTTCTCTGTTTTCATGTAGATAGGTGTTGATAAATAACATTACAGAATTTTCGGTTTCTTGACTGAATAAATGCCAGTTACATGCCATTCCTAAACTTTATGGCTATTTTACGGCTCAGAAGAGCATGTCTATGTGGGAAGATTCAGGCTTCGTCTATGTGGGAAGATTCAAGCTTCGTCTTTTTAAACTGCAGGTTGACAGGCAAAGGAAAAATGTATCTAGGCAGGCCATGGGGACCTTACTCCATAGTAGTGTTTGCTAACACTGTCATGGACTACATTATCTCGCCAGAAGGATGGACAAATTGTTGGAATGATAATTTAAAGTGTCTTGGAGCGACATCGGCGTTCTGTTTCTAGAAAACCTCCATTTGAGTTCCTTGCGATGCGATCAAGTCGCAGAGATTGTATATCGCACATTTCCTTGTTAATCTTCGCTACGTCCCTTCTATTTTCTGCAATTGCGATTTCGCGATGCGATCTGATCGCATATCGCAAATCGCATGATTCAAACGGTTATTGCAGCAGCGACACATCTTTTCTTCTCTTCCAATGTGATGGTGCGAAGTTGTGATGGGCCACGCATTAAATTCCGATAGGATATTTTCAGCCGTGTAATTAATGATATTTACGGCGGTTGGTAAATGTAGGTGAAATTTTTAATTTTATTGTTTTCTATTTTACGAAAGTATGAGCACAAACAACAAGTATGAAAGATATTTTTGTGTAGTTCATTATATATGAAAATGCAATGGCAGACAGAGAGTAGAATTAAAAAAAAAAAAAAGAGTTTTTTTTTTTTTTGCAACGCACAGTAGTGCTGAAACTGTAATTTTCTGAGATAGTGAAATTAGTTTCTGGAACTGAAGCATTCCTTTTGTAATCCCTCTGAGTAGAGGAAGACTATTTTGTAACAGTTTTTTTTGTTATGATTAAGATCCTGTATTAAAAAAAAAGCATAGCGTTGTTTTATGTGCAATTTCTTGTATTTGAAATTAACAGAAAATTTCAACATGGTACCAGAGCTGGTGTAAGCACTCTGTGAGTCAAAAACAAAGTTTGTTTTTTTTTTCACTATAGGAGCTGTAAGAAGCTTATTGAGCAGATTTTTCTCCAGCAGAAAAGTTCTTTGCTTGTTTTGTTATACAATGAGTATCTCTTCTTTACTTATACAGGTTAAGATGGCAAATGCTGGAACTGGTTTCACAAATTTCCAACTGCCACAGTTTAATGGGAAAAATCACAGTTATTGGTCCATAACAATGAAAGCATTATTTGCTTCTCAAGGATTATGGGAGCTCGTTGAAACTGGCTATGATGAACCTGCAGATGCAACAGCATTGACTGCTTTGACAGTAACAGAAAGAGACCAGTTGAAGAGCGACGGGGAGAAAGATGCAAAAGCACTCTTTTTTCTCTTACAATCACTACATGAAAGTGTTTTTCCACGGATTGCAGCAGCAACAAAATCCAAGGAGGCATGGGATATTCTGAAAACTCCCTATCAAGGCTTGGAGAAGGTGAAGACTGCAAAGTTGCAGATGTTGAGGAGAAACTTTGAAACAATCAGCATGAAAAAATTTGATACAATAGATTCATTTTTCACTTAGGTTATTGGGTTGATAACCTAAATAAGGTCTCATGGTGAGATTCTTGAAGAAAGAAGGATAGTAGAGAAGATCTTGAGAAGTTTACATTCAAGGTTTGAATCTATTGTGATAGCAATAGAAGAAACAAAGGATCTCTCACAGTTCACAGTAGATGAACTGAGTGCTTCTCTTATGTCTCATGAATACAGACTGAGTAGAGGAACAGATCCTCTTTTGAGCAAACATTCAAGATTTAGATGTCTTTTGGTCAAGGAAAAGGTCTAGGCAGAGAAAATAATAGAAGTCGTGGAAGAAACCACAACAAAGGCAGAAATAGTCCTGCAAGCACAAGCAGAAAGAGCTGCAATCAGAACACAGATGAAGGTTCAAGCAAACAGCAAGCTCATGGATAAAGGTATGACAAATCTCAAGTCCAATGTCATTATTGTAATAAATATGGGCACTATGCCAATGAATGTAGAAAAAAACAAAATGACATGCATAGTAGGCAGAATGCTAACTTTGCAAATGAAGAAGATAAGAACCCAAAGATTTTGTTGTTAACATGTAACATTGCAGAAGACAAACAAGAAGTTTTTTGGTTCTTAGACTCAGGTTGTAGTAATCACATGACTAGAAATATTGCAATGTTTGCAAATCTGGATGAAAATGTGAAATATGAGGTAACAACAGGGACTCATAGTAAGATATCTATCAAGGGTAAGGGCAGAGTCAGTATCCGAGCAAGAAATTGAGAAGAGATGATTGTACCATAGGTATACTATGTACCTGGTCTAAAATGTAATCTTTTGAGCATTGGGCAGCTCATTGACAAATGTTACAATGTGTTTTTCAAAGATGATATGTATACAATCATAGGTATACCTCCAAGTAAGAAGATCATTGCACAGGTGTAGATGACCAACAATAGAATGTTTCCTCTCAAACTCAAGGTAGATTTGAAGGAAGGAAGAACTATTGCAGCTGTAGCACAAGAAGCCTTTCAGGAACAAGTGAAAGATAATAATTGGTTGTGGCACTTGAGATTTGGACATCTCAATTTCAGAGGCTTGAATCTGTTGCACAGAAAGGGAATGGTAAAGGGATTTCCATTGATTGAGAAACCGGACAACCTTTGTGAAGGATGCATCTTGGGCAAGCAAAACAAAGAAAGCTTTCCAGCAGGAAACAGTATAAGGGCAAAAGCACCCTTGGAAATTGTTCACTCTGATGTGTGTGGACCGATGCAAATACCATCATTTGCCGGAAATAAATATGTTTTAACTTTCATTGATGATTACACTAGAAAGACATGGTTGTATATGCCGGAACAAAAGAGTGAAGTCTTTGAGAAATTCCGCCACTTCAAAACTCTTATTGAGAAGCAGTGTGGGCATTATATCAAAGTGCTTAGAACAGATAGAGGAGAGTACATCTCCAAATACTTTCTGCGTTTTGGCAGAGATAATGACATACAAAAGCAGTTCACCACGAGGTATACACCTCAGCAAAACGGTGTTGCCGAAAGGAAGAATAGGACCATTTTTGACATGGTCAGAAGTATGTTGAAGGCAAAACACTTGCCACATGAGTATAGGCTAGAAGCTGTCACCTGCGTAGTTTACATCTTGAATAGAAGCACAACTAAAACTGTCATGAATAAAATACCAGAAGAAGCATGGAGTGGTCAAAAGCGAACTATCACTCACATGAGAGTATTCGGTTGTGTAGCATATGCACATGTACCGGATCAGCTAAGGAAGAAGCTTGACAGTAAGGGGGAGAAGTGTGTTTTTATTGGCTATTGTGATGAGTAAAAAACATACAAACTCTATAATCCATCCACCAAGAAATTGATAGTAAGCAGAGATGTGCAGTTTATTGAAGATGAAGCTTGGGATGGAAGCTTAGAGAAGACAGTGAATGTGAAGACAATTGTGTCTCACGAAGAAGAGGAGGAAGGGACAGCAGCAAATAATCCTTCCTTGGTGGCTCCTCCTCCACCACAGTAGGTACAACAAACCACACCACAAGTTGGAATTCGAACAGCCTTGAGAAGTCAATGAAGTGCTTCTCCAAGCACATCACAGGGATCAAAAATACCCTCAAGTTTGGATGGAACTCCAAGCACAACAAGAAGACCAAGATTAAAAAATCTGAATGAGATTTATGAACAAGGAGAGGTAAGTAACAATACCGGTCTCAATTCATTATTCGCTTTGTATTGTCATGTTGATGACCCAGTTCATTTTTAAGATGCTGTAAATGAAAATAAATGGATTGAAGCAATGAATGAAGAAATTGGTGCAATTGAGAAGATTAAAACATGGGATTTAGTGGACCTCCCTGAAGGCAAAGATGTCATTGGAGTTAAGTGAGTCTATAAGACCAAAAGCAATGCTGAAGGCAAGATTGACAGGAACAAAGGAAGACTTGTTGTGAAAGGCTACAAGCAACAACAAGGCAAAGACTATGATGAAACCTTTGCATCAGTAGGAAGTATGGAAACAGTCGGAACAGTGTTGTCTATTGCAGCACAACGCAAATAGAAGATTTATCAGATGGATGTTAAATTTGCATTCCTGAATGGAGTGTTAAAAGAAGAGGTTTATGTTGAACAACCTCGAGGCTATGAAGTTGAAGGCCGAAAGCATAAAGTCTACAAACTGAAGAAGGATCTTTATGGGCTGAAGCAAGCTCCAAGAGCATGGTACAACAGAATAGATGCTTACCTGATTGAGAATGGGTTTGATAAGTGTGATGGTGAACCCACACTCTACATAAAAGAGAATGACGATAAGATTCTTATTGTTGTTTTATATGTAGATGATTTGACTTTTACTAGCAATGATGCTTCTCTCATTGTTGATTTTAAAGCAGTCATGAAAAGTGAATTTTAAATGACTCACTTGGGCTTCTTAAGATATTTTCTTGGAATTGAAGTAGACCAAAGTGAAAATGGTGTTTTTATTTCTCAAGTTAAATATGTAGAAGCAGTGTTGAAGAGATTTAACATGCAGAACAGTAAGGCAGTTGTGACTCTAACTGTAATGGGGTTGAAATTGACCAAAGAAGACAGCAGCAAGGATTTTGATCCAAAATTGTACAAGAGCATAGTTGGTAGCCTTATGTACTTGACTGCAACTAGGCCAGACATTATGCACGCTGTGAGTTTAATCTCCAGATTTATGGAAAGACCGAAAGAGACTCATTGGCAGACAGGCAAGAGAATTCTAAGGTATGCGAATGGAACGAAGGGGTTTGGTATTTTATACTCCTCTTCTGAAAGTTTCATGTTGACAGGTTACACTGACAGTGATTGGGCTGGAAGTGTTGATGATAGGAAAAACACATCAAGATATGTGTTTCAGATGGGATCGAGAGCCATCTCATGGACTTCCAAGAAGCAACTAGTTGTGTCTTTGTTAACAGTAGAGGCAGAGTATGTGGCAGCAACAACAGCAGCATGCCAAGCAGTATGGCTGAGAAGAGTTCTCAGAGATTTGTGTCATGAACAAGAAAATGGCACAACCATTTACTGTGACAATAGCTCGGCAATAGCATTGTCTAAAAACTTTGTTTTTCATAAAAGGACAAAGCACATAGACACCAAATTTCACTTCATACGTGAATTGGCTAACAATGGTGAGATTGTTTTGGAGCACTCCAGAATAGAGGATCAATTAACTGACATCTTGACAAAACCATTGGGAAAGAAAAGTTTTGATCATTTCATGAAATAACTGGGTATGCAGAAAAACCTAGTAGTTGAAATTAAAGGGGAATGTTGGAATGATATTTTAAACTGTTGTGGAGCGACAACGATCGCAGTGTTCTGTTTCCAGAAAACCTCCATTTGAGTTCTCTGTGATGCGATCAAGTCGCAGATCGCATATCGCACATTTCCTTGTTAACCTTCGCTCCGTCCCTTCTATTTTCTGCGATTGCGATTTCGCGATGCTATCTCATCGCATATCGCATATCGCATGATTTAAACGGTTATGGCAGTGGTAGCACATCTTTTATTTTCCTTCGATGCGATAGGTGCGATGTTGTGATGGGCCACGCATTAAATTCCGATAGTATATTTTCAGCCGTGTAATTAATGATATGTACCGCGGTTGGTAAATGTAGGTGAAATTTTTAATTTTACTGTTTTCTATTTTAAAGGAAGTATGGGCACAAGCAACACTTATGAAAGATATTTTGTGTTGTTCATTATATATGAAAATGCAATGACATACAAAGAGTAGAATTAAAAAAAAAAAAAAGAGTTTTTTTTTCCTGCAACGCACAACAGTGCTGAAACTGTAATTTTCTGAAATAGTGAAATTAGTTTCTGGAACTCAAGCGTTCCTATTGTAATCCCTCTGAATAAAGGGAGACTATTTTGTAACCGTTTTTTTGTTATGATTAAAATCCTGTATTAAAAAAAAGCATAGCGTTGTTCTCTGTACAATTTCTTTCTTTTGTATTTGAAATTAACAGACATTTCCAACACACCCTAGCCACGGAAGCCGAAAAGAAGAAAGTATGTAGTTGTTACATTATTCTATTTCCTAGTGTCTATGAATTGATTGCAGATTTTGAAAATGTTTGGAAATCTTTAAAAATACATACTATATCGAACAACAATTTAAGCATTGAGATTCCAAAATTTACCCTAAATTTACAATTGAAATAAGTTCAGAAAACCTGCATTGCGCTGACAACTAGAATTCCATATCTCGTTCTAATATTTTTGCTTTCATTCGTTCTGTGAATTTGCAGCACTGTGAAGTATAGCGAGTTCCAATGTTCTGATCCTTGGGTAGGACAAAATGGCCGAGTTTCGTGGGGTAGTAAAGTCACCGATTGTTGCCAGATTGCATCATATTTGACCCTGGGTTACATTAACGGGAATACTTGGGCCAGCGAGAGGCCATAATCTCTTCGGCACTGAGCTATCAGTTTCTAGAGCAAATGGATTTGACACCATCCACCATAGAATAAGAAGTGAATATTTTCAAGATGCAAGATATTTATGGAATATTTCCTAAATTATCAAATGTAAGCGATAATTTTATAGATGGTATTACGCATGAAACTTTCTTCTTTTCTCCTGGCCTGTCTTGTTCATCCTGAATTTTAAAAATAAATGGACTTCGATAAACGTAACCTGTTTGGCTGGACATATGTGGGAAGATCGACCGTCCTCTTCTACTGTAACTTAGTTCTCTCGATGTGGTTATAATTTTTTCCATATAATAGAATTATAATAATAATCTTTAATTAATTTTATGAAAATCAAATTTAAATACTATTATAAATTATTTATACATATAATAGTAATTTAATTTTAAAATTGTTAAAATATACAAAATTATCCATAATAAAAATACTTTAGTTTTAATTTTATAAGAATTAAATCAAATCTAAATTGTTTCATCCCAAGTTTTCTATATGTTATAATAATAATTTCATTTCAAAATTATCATTGAATTACATATTAAATTGGTGTTTTTAAGAGTTTTTTTTACTTACCTAAATATAAAACAAGAAATGCATTTAATTTAAAAAGTTGATTCGTAAAATCTATTGAAAAACATACATAAATCTGTAAAAATACACCAACGTTATTTCCTTACCAATAATTTCATAAAATAATGATATATTTTTAAATATTAAATCAACTGTTATCAATATATTCAATTATTTTAAATCTAGTAATCAAAATTTAAATATTACTTACAACTCAGAGAATATAACTCTACTACTTAAATGATACGTTTCACACAGTTATGTTTGGTCTACGTATCTCATTGACGAGCGATAGATTTTTATGGAATATGTAATTTTTTTTAATCAGCAATTAATTAATTTAATTTATTTCATGAAATGGTATAAGTTTAAATATATATTTTTAATTTTAATTATTAATTAGGACAATTATTTAAGTTGTAAATTGTTTAAGTATCAATCTACAGTAGCTATAAAAACATTTTGTTATACATTTTCAAATAGTTTAAAATTATAAAAATGAATTAAATATAATTTATTTTAAATAATTATTATTATGATTAATGATAAAAAATAATATACAAGTTAAATATATATATTTTTAAAAAAGTATGTAATAATTTTTTTTTAATCATGGGATTCGTTTTTATTTTATGATGGATATTCTTAACTTGTAGATATGGTTTGTTACAATAGTATGGGGCAATACCATGGCTTATCAATACTACTCGCCCAAAAACATAACTCATTCTAGATAACACTTGTTCAAATGACAATTATTTTAATTTCTATTTTATCATCTATATTCTTAACTTGTAAATATGGTTTGTTACAATAGCATAGGGGAATACCATGGCTTATCAATACTACTTGCCCAAAAAACATAACTCATTCCATATAACACTTGTTCAAATGACAATTATTTTAATTAATGAATTTAATTAAAAAAACATAAATACTTTGAAAATAAATCCAAACTTTTGATTTGTGTCTATTATCAAGCATATTCCATGGAGGTTAAATCTCTATTATCCATTTCACACTTATTTATAATTAAATTAAAATCTTGAAAGCCCTATCTCAAAATAAACATATATGTTAACTTAATAAATACTAAACTACTTATCACATAATATTTAAATCTACATATGACATTGATGTTTTCTTTAGCTATCTTGTCATTGAGTGATAGTTTTGTTGGGAAAACTAGTAAATACATATTTTTTATTATCAATAAACTATTATTGATTTGTGCCTCACTACGGACTATAGCACTCATCTAATCTTTTGACTATCACTTATTTTGCCTAGTTTTTGCAATTTTAATCAAAATTTCGAGGAAATGATGAAGACTGCTATTTTCATGTAAATTCAAAAATTATTTTTAATTTCTCGATGTATTATTTTTAACTATTTTCCATGAGCAAGACTTGATGTGACATAATTCTCGTAGTTGAGGGAAATTCGTTTTTTCTATTTCTCAGTGCCTAACAAATCATTTTAAAATAATAATAAAAAGACTAATTTTTTGAGTGGCCATGTCGTGAGAGAGTGCTCTGACAATGTTACGTGTGACATTGTTACTACTTTGTGCAATGATGTCAAAAATAAGAGGGTTGCAGTTTGCTTATGTAAAGGGGGGTGCTAAATACTACTACTTTGTTGTACAGAGAAAGGGTATGCGGGAAGTGTAGGACAAAGTGTCCGCAGTGGATGTTTTTAAAGAGTGGGGACTATATCAACTAAAGTTTTACACTTTGCACAAGGCTAATCTAGTATGTGGAGTCAAGGCATGGAAGAAAAAGGAGAGTTTTGTGATACGCAGAGGAAGGAGAAAGGTTGTGTGGTAGTGCAATAGAAATGGTGTGCAGAGAAATTAGGAAGAAACATGCAGAAGTAGCTTTGCAATATTATTCTAATTTGAAATTTCTACCATTTTTCTATGTGGAGAAAGGTTGTACAACAGAGCTTATTAAAAACTAGGGACTATATCAAGTCAAGATCTCTTCCTCTGCACTCTACATATGGCTAATTTAATAAGAGGAGATGAGGCATGGATGTAACACCCTCCTCAGACATCTACCTAAGTAACCAACCAACAGGAGAAAACATGTAACGAGAGGCTACTATGATTGGATTCGACCTCCTCTATGACCTTAAGGAAGTGGAATCGACAGAACACATCAACCAACCTACCCACATAAGCAACAAATACCTCATGGGATAGTCAACCACTCAAACATTCTGTCTTTGGGTCCCACTGATGTTCTAAACATCTTAAGCGTCAGTCGCTCTTATACTACAGGCTAGACAGTGTCTAGAAACCCAAAGTCGCTCTCACATGCTTGCTTGTGGGTGTCCATAAGCCCAATTTTCCATTATGATGCAAGAAACCTCAGGATTTGAGCCAATATTTCAGGATGAGATCCCAAGTCACTACCCATAATGCAATGATAACTTAGGAGCAGTAAAATAACAGGGAAAAAATGATGCAAAAGCAATAGGTTAAGTAAGACCTTAATAAGATCCCTAATAGCTAAGCTAGGCATTTCATCAAACATATCCCAAGCATGTAATATACAGGTGTAACCAATAGAATTAAAGATAGGGATCTTGTACTTATCTTGGAAGCACTAAGAACCATTAATTCCTCATGACATAATTCTCCTAGTGGAAGACAATTCATTTTTTCTATTTCTCAGTGCCCAACAAATCATTTTAAAATAATAATAAAAAAGACTAATTTTGTGAGTGGCCATTTTGTGAGGGAGTGCTCTAACAATGTTACTCGTGACATTGTTATTGCTCTGTACAATGATGTCAAAAATAACAGGGTTGCAGTTTTCTTATGTAAGGGAGGGTGCTAACCACTACTACTTTGTTGTACGGAGAAAGGGTATGCAGGAAGTGTAGGACAAAGTGTTTGTAGTGGATGTTATTAAAGGGAAGGGACTATATCAAGTAAAGTTTTACACTTTGCACAATGTTAATTTAGTATGTGGAGTCAAGGCATGAAAGAAAAAGGAAAATTTTGTGATACGCAGAGGAAGGAGAAAGGTTGTGGGGTAATGCAACAAAAATGGTGTGCAGAGAAATTAGGAAGAAACATGCAGAAGTAGCTTTGCAATGTTATTCTAATTTGAAATTTCTACCATTTTTCTATGTGGAGAAAGGTTGTATAAGAGAGCTTGTTAAAAACTAGGGACTATATCAAGTCAAGACCTCTTCCTCTCCAATATGCATATGGCTAATTTAATATGACGAGATGAGGCATGGATGTAACACCCTTCTCAGATGTCTATGAATGTAACAAACCAACTGGAGTAAACATGTAACAAGAGGCTACTATTATTAGATTCAACCTCCTTTGCGACCTTAAGGAAGTGGAACCGACAGAACACATTAACCAACCTATCCACATAAGCAACAAAAACCTCAGCAGACATGCCAGCCACTCAGACATGCTGTCCATGGGTCCCGCTGATGTTTTGGACATATTAAGCCTTAGTTGCTTTTATGTTATAGGCCTAATAGTGTCTAGAAACCCAAAGTCACTCTCACAGGCTTGCCTGTGAGTGTCCATAGACCCAATTTGTCATTATTATGTGAGAAACCTTGGCATTTGAGCCACTTTTTTAGGCTGAGAACCCATGTCACTACCCATAATGCAATGATAACTTTGGAGCAGTAAAAGAATAAGGAAACAATGATGAAAAATAAATAGGTTAAGTAAGACCTTAACAAGATCGCTACTATCCATGGCAGGAATTTCATCAAACATGTCCCAAGCATGTAATCTATAGGTGTAACCAATAGAATTAAAGATAGGGATCTTGTACTTATCTTGAAAGCGCTAAGAACCATTATTTCTGCATGCCATTTGCTGCATTACCATCTATTAGTCCACAGATACATTATCCATTCATTTACAAGCAAAAACATGTTAAGAGCCATACATAACTGTTGTCATAAAACAAACATATAACTAGCAGAATAACAACAAAAATACTCTTGAAAGTACAACCATATAACCATATATAATCCATCAAGATACTCATAGAAATACAAGGAGAAATACCGTGTATTTAATGATTAAAAAACCAATCCTGAATGGGACTTCCACATTCCATCCAACCATAGAATGGTTGATTCAAATATCTCTTTAGCCATTCACGCTTGTGCCATATTTCAAGCATGAATGTGACACTCAAACCAAAAGAACCAACCAGGTCATACCGAGGCTAAACCACCTCAACCTCATAAATAGAAACCAGGCTTTACCATAATCCATCTCGGATCACTAGGCCAACATAATGAACACATCATAACAGGCTTCATCGTAACCTCCACCTAATCACTAGGCTAAACAAGCATGGATGGCACTAGATTTTTTCGCCTAAACCCTGAGGAATTTTTGATCCATCTGGATGTTGGTGGCCACCCACCTATCCCATTTGGACCCCCGCAACTGTCTCTTTCAGTTTTTCCATTTCCGTCATTGTAGCACAATTTACTATTTTTAGCCGTTTTTTCGGGTCTTGAACTTCTGGAGCCGTTTTGAGTCCCTAAACGTCGTTTTTTGGGAAATTTGTGGGCAACATGGGTCCATGGATTGATGTTTCCCTTCCCAAAGTGGTAGTTCTTGGATAGATCTTTCTAACGAGTTATCATATGCATCAAACGGAGATCGTATGCTAAAGTTACGACCCCAGGAAATTGATGTACCAATTTACCCAAAACGGGGCCCACAATTTGGCGTTTCATCTTCTAGGGTTAGGTTTTGGAATGTGAAGGGTTTTCCATTTGTTTCTAAAGAATAAATAGGCCTTCGAGCCTCATTGTAACACAGTTCGGAACAGTTCAAAGGCATGTAGCCACACATCTCTTCTCAGAGATAAGCTACCATCGCCCTAGCTGGTTTATTTCTATTTCCGGTTGTAAGCATATTCAGTATTTTCCATTAATGAAATGAAGTATTATTTCCACTGCATCTTTGTGTATATGGTTATCTCTGTATTTTATTGCGTTCCTGTTTAAATCTGGATCAAGAGAGGATAACAACCCTTTGGTTTGACCCAGCGCCATCCTCCCAGCATGAAAGCCCTCTTCACCTCATGAAAAGCTAGATCACCTAACACTATGATGTTCCACAGAGAAACCAACAACACTTCCTTGCAAGATACAAAATTCCAGCCCCCTGGATCTCTAGGATGAGGGATCCATATATAATATTTGTAGGTGGGTGAGTCAGCTTCTGGGATTTTGATTAGTGTCATTTCTCTGATAGTTCTTGGTTCCACTTGGAGATTTCATGATCTCTTACTCATCCCTGGGCGAATTCAGAGAGGCAAGTGTCAAATGGGCAGTTTTTAGAAGATTCTTTGGGTTTCCACATAGCCAACTGCCTCTGCCATTTTTTTTCTCTCACTCATCGTACCCTACAGAATGGATTTTTAGTATGCATCACACTTTCTGCATGTAGAAGGTAAGATGCATCGCACCCTTATCACTGAGTAGTCTGTATGGTCCAATTTTGACTAGTTCTGAGTAGTTTTTCATGGAGAACTTCTGGGAGATGATGTAATCAGCTGACCTTATTCCTTTAGCGTATGAAACAATATTTTTAGGGGCTTCAAAGCCCTTGGTTTATGGACATATGAAATTGGGGTTGTAGTGCCCAAATATGTCTATAACACTTGTCTGTTTTGATGGCAGCCTTGTGCTGCTATCGGTTCTCTATTAATGTGGTGGGCTGTAGCTTCAAATGAAGCTCAGTGATTTTCATCTATAGATCGAAGTGAAATTTATCCACTTGCACCTTTGATTCTGTAAATGCATCTACTAGTTGCTGCACTTTTTCCTTAGAAGAGGCCTCAAACTGAATCTGGAGCTCAAGGAGCTCACTGCATACTTTAGAAATGGCTTGTTCTAGCCGTGCCCTTCTCATAGCTGCCTCATCACGATCCTCGAGAGCTTTGTTCTTTTCATCACACATCTAGTGATTGGTGATCTGCGCATCTTTGATCACCATGAGAGCCCATTTCTCTCGCACCTTAAGCTCATCTAATACAACCTAGTGTAGCTCATGCAATGTAGATAGGGGGAGCACTGCGAGGTTAATACTTATGTCTTTAGGCAGATGGGAACTCTCCTGTTTTGTGGCATCATTCAAATTTAAGGATCCACCAAGCAGGGTTACAACGTAGAACTCTGAAGTGAGGACTGAGTCCACACTACCTGATGTCATTGGTTTCTCACTCACTTGAGACTGGTTGGCTTGAATCATGCTTGCTTGAACCTAGCTCACCTAAACCTACAACTCTTTGAGGCCCACCTGGACCTTTGTCAAAATGGATTGATATTATTCTTCAATGTGGCCCCAAATATTTTCTGTCACGGATCTGAGAGTATCTCCAATTTCATCAAGGTACCCCTTAGTGAGGACCATGGCCTCTATGTTAGTGGAATTATCAAACTTGTGCTTCTTGTGTGCACCTCCCGCACTTGAATTTTGTCGCCGCTTAAGAATAAAGGGAGAATCCACATTCTCCTGGTCTAGGAAGGGGTCTTCAGTACCCTGATTAAGTTCTTCAATATGCTACTCTTCGTCGTGCTCGCCCTTGGATTCCTGCACAACATTCTTCTCCAAGTCGATGTTCACCGTATTCTTTTCCTTTTGTACCTCTTTACCATTGCACCTTCTGCACTAGTCCTTGTTATACCTTCAACAATATATGTTGGAAGGAGCTAGTCAGTCAACCAGTGAAGGACAAACTACGTGATATTGCCTTTGGTGACTAAAAACGACAACTCCGTTTCTTCATCAGATTATGCCTCATGCGGATGTATACATGATGTGTTAGTGCTCCAATATTTCTCTTAAGCGTTAGAGAAAGAAATGATTAGAGGTAACCACAAACCAACATTGGAGATTAGGATCTAGCCTTCCTAATTCTCAGAGAGTGCTCTCTCTTTTTTATTTAACTTTGTTTAGTTATTTCATTTTAGGCTAGTTATGATTGTGCTTGGGTTTTGATTTAGATTTGGTGGTGGGATCACTTACTTAGATGAAAGAGGGGTGTCTTTTACCATTGGGCTATGGGGTCAAATGTTAGACAAAAAGGACTGAATCAAGTTCTAAAAAATAGTGTCTACAGGGCAAGATAATAGAGTTACTTTAGATCTCAAGGTTGGATAGTGAAGTGGTTTTCAATCAGATCCAAAGAGAAAGTAAGGGTCCCTTGGGCCGGATTATGAAGAAAGTGAAAGAGGTCAACCAGGATAGGAGAGAAAATAAGGATTCTCAGATCCAGATATCAGAAGAAAACATGTAAATCATTAACTATGGAAAACAAATTATACTTAAACAAATTCTGAGATAAACTTCTAGTTAATTCATTCAACTTTAGATAATATTTAAGTTTGTGAAAAACATAAGAGAATAAAAAACTAATCACTGTAATAGCTCTACACATGAATCCTATAATGTAATCTCTTTATTACTTGCTCTAGTCCACTCACTTGAAAATTGGTACAATAACCCTCAGGTTTATGATCAAAATAAATATACAAATGTATGGAAATACACACTCAATACTTCGAATTATGAAGTATTTATAAAAAAAGAATTTACAAAATATCCCAAACTGTCTTGGGAATTAATCTAGGAGAAAGAAGTATCTTCATGCAAGAAGATAGAGACAACTATTGAACTATTGTTTGCTATCCCTATTAATTAGGTTGTGCTATCTTTAATCTTTGATATTTTTCCTTTTAATCCGTACTTCGTTGTTTAGTCTTCACGCTGGATATATTATTTACTTTTGGCCTTTCAACTAATACACTTTGACCTGGCTAACCTGTCAATATCCTTTTACTATGCCTTTTTACTTTTACTCTAGATTTTTCCATTTTCACTGTGTATTCTACAGTAAATCATTTAGTTTCTTCCATGTCTCGGCATTTGGTAATTGGATATTGATCATTTTCCTGAAAATCTCATCTACCTCTGTATACTTGGAAAAAGTAGGCTTATTGACAAAAAGGTGTTTTACCTCATGTTGGACGTAAAACAAATTCTCAAAAGTTTGGTACAAGACCTTTCCAGTAGGTATGCCCTTAATAGATGAAGTATTCACTTGATCCCTAGCTACTTCTCTAATTTTTCTATTGTAGTCTTTCTATGTCATTGCTTATCATTTATTACCAAGGGATTCGGTAAACCCTTTTGCCTCAAAATTTCAAATTTGACCATGAATAATGGCCAGCTGCATGGTTTAGCACTTGTCTTCTAGGTTTAACATTAAATTCCTCTTGGTGAGGACCCTTTTCACTTCCCAAATTGTACTTGTTCTATCAGGTATCTCTAATTCCTACAACTCATACTTGTTTTGGAGTTGAGGAAGTGTATGATCCTTGTAGCTTCCTCTGGCATGTCTCCAAGTTCTGCTTTCATTCTTTGTATGGATTCTATAGCCTGTTTTATCAAATCAATTTGCTCAAAAATAACTTGGATGGATGGCCAAATATCATTGAAAGAGTCAATGATATTGGCCCACAATTGTTCCTTAGCTTGTCCAAGGGGTTCCTTCAATGTACGTTCCTTCTCGAGGCTTTTTATTCTTTCGTTCATCCTAGTTTCTTTCTGCACTTCTTCCTTGTGCATGATTTCGGCAAGCTTGTAGTCAGTTTCTAGACTGGTCATCTTCTCCTTAAGCTTGTTCATTTCATTGGTCTGAATGGACATGTCTTCCATTGCCTTGACCAACCTATTTGCCTCATCACCTGTAGACCCTGTTGCTGTAGACCCTTTTGCTAATGTAGACAATGTAGATGCCGACAATGCTGTAGCCATTGGAGCTGTGGGAGCTAAGGATGCTGCCAAAGTGGAAGGTATTGCAGTGGTTACTGTTGGAATAATAGTGGCAGGGGAATTCCAAGACTAGATTATTTTACCTGTATCAAGCTATCCAATTCCTTATCCATCTCCTTTAGCTGATCATTCAACTAAAGCACCAGGTCCATCATATCCTCATGATTTGTTTGGCTTTCCAGGACCTATTTTGTTTGTGGGTGTTCTAAATGAGGCAGCTTTAGTCGTTTCTTGAGAGCTGCTATATCATCATTCTTCTTTTTGATCAACTTCTCAATGACCTTAATGTCAGTCGAATCATGGCCCAACTCAATGAAAAATTCCTCCAATGACTTGATCCTATTATCCTTGGCATGTGAAGAGGCCTCCTCCAATTTGTATTGGGCTATGATGTTGTCCAGGGAACCTTGCATCCTGTGTGTAGCCATGGCCTTGCCTATTAGGGTGGAGTAGATAATCTCTCCAGCATGTTTATGAAACTCTATTTGGCCAATGGGATGAACATCCCTGGCCAATACCTCAATATTAGTCTATCTATAATCAACTGAGGTCTTTGGTTGTAGAATAGTGGGTTACATAAACGAGACTTGAATCTTTCCTGCTTTAATGTCAAAAGCTGACATCAACTTGCTCTGGTTGGCAGGTGTATGCTTGAATTATTGGGCACCTTCATCTTCTCATTCCTCATCTTTATTTCCTTGTACCCGTCTTTGATGTCCTTTTCTATGTCATCTAGCTTAGTGAAAGAGGAAACCTCAACACTTAGCTGTCTCTCAATCATTTGAATGTTGGAGGATGATGGTTGTTGTGTTTCACTTGAAGTAGCTATGTTTTTACTTCTTTGCCCCATGGTTTTAGTGTCAGTGATTTCCACTAATTCAATGTTCTCTTCCTGTTCAGACACAAGATTCAACTTGGGTCTTTTCCTAATTTTAAAGTATTCATCTGTGGTCTCCATCGCAGAACTAGAACCCTCCTCCCTATGTGTTTTTGGATTCCTATCCTCATTGGCTGGGGTCTATAAAACAGGAGGGTTACTCATTGGTTCCCCTAGTTCTGGAACCTGCAGGAAAGAACTCTAGTCAATTTTCTTTTCAACATCAATTAGTGTGTTTTCAACATCCACTACTGTGCTATCCATGTCAATCAATGTATTTTCCAACCACTCAGATTGGTTGACAAATTGCTCAATATCAGGTCTTGGATGGTGGATGAAAGGTCCTAATTTGACCTTGAGTCTTAGCTTGTTTATGACCCCATGAGGGTCATACTGCCACATGAAGTTGTTTCTAAATTTCATCTGTTGCAATATCTTGTCAACCTTTGGTCTAGCCTCTCTGTTATTGCAAATGAAGGGGCCCAATTGGTTTTTTATTTTAAATTGGGTCTTCTTCTTAGCTGCTAGGAATTTGACCTCATCTGAATTGATTATTTTCCTAAAATACTCAAGTGAAAATTTCCTCATAAAGAGGCATTTGGGACGTTTATTAGGGGCAAGTTGGCATCCATAGACTCTAATTTCAGTGTGGTTCTGGTACAAATACCTGTCTCCCACTTTGTTTTTCCTGGCTAACTATAGCACCCTTTTTATTTCTTGGTTGATTCTAGGCTGAGGGGTATTGGTCAGCATGTTCATGGCTGGGTAGACAAATGAATCAATGAAATATTTATAGGTAAATTCTATGGACTATTTCTAGATTAAGGGTGTATAGTAAACAATTGCTCTCTCTTTTCCCTTGGTATCCAACTTCTAGATGCTAACTAGGAGTTTATCTGCTTGGTAATACAAAAAGATGTAAAATAACACTGAAGAGTACTTGAAAACTCTTTCAGTTGGTAGTCTGGTAAATTGTTCATGCATCCTGTCTGCAATGAACTGAGCATAGTTGTACATGATAGCAGGAGGCTTGCCTAGGGTAAAAATGGACAGGAAGGCTATGATAACCTCATCCACATGCTCATCTGTGGTATATCATCGGATGCAAGAGAGCATGGTGATTATATGTCTTCATGTCTCTAAAAAAATGGTGGCAGCATAAGGTGGACTATCTGTGGGAGTATGGCGGCTTTCTATAATGAATGTTTGGAAGATTTGTCCCATCTTAACCAGGTCTAGTGTGATATATAGGTCTAATAGGTCTCCAATGGATAGTGGGGTCTCATTAGGGCTAGGTTGGACTTGCAGGATTTGGTTGATATACTTTGGAGTGATTGTGAACAATAAGTACTGATTAGGGGCAACAATAGCTCTTTAGCTAGGGATATAGTAGTCATGATAGAAGTGTATGATATCAGGTAATGGGTGTACTTCTGGGGATAAATACTTGGGTGAATTGGATTCCCATAGATGGATGTCATTAATATGGTTCATGAATCTACCCTTACTCCAACAGTGGAGCTTCAAAAGGTAGGCTGGTGAGGCAATATCTTTTATCTGGAAATCCCTGTTTGCTAGTGCCAAATGGTCGATGTCTAGGTGAGGGGTTGACACGGCTCTTATGTCCAGAGAGTTCTAGGAAGCCAAGATTGAGTTTATGGATAGGGATTAGGCTTATGGTTGCTGCAGATGTAAGGTTTTGGAAGCTTTGGTACAACGAAGGGTAATTACGGTTTGAAAAAGGAATGGATTTGGGTATTGAATCGAAAAACTCTTCAATTTAGGGAAATTTTAATTAATTTCAATTAATTAAACTTTTAATTGACTGTACATTTCCAAATTGAGAGGGCCATTCTTGTTTTTCTCAAGAATACCTGGAATTTGGTGGTATGGCTTGCAAACTAGTTTGAATGGTGGCTACAAGGGGTACAGTGGCTTCAGTTGTGAAATGGATGCTCAGATTTGGTGTCCAGAGCTTCTTCATGTGGTAGACAATGGTCAATTTTGGTCACAAAGGCTTAGGGTGTTGTAGAAAAGCTTGAGAAAAATTCATAGAGAAAACAAGAGAAAAGGGTGAAATGGGGCTTCTTAGGCCTTTTAACTGGCAATGATTACATTTTCGCGTGAAATATTCAAATGAATAGTGGAGGGTTTTTGGTCTTGGCAGGGAGGCGACTTCATGGACCATCACACCGCTTTTGGAGGCAAGGCAATATTTCCTTGTGAGCTCGTGATCTAGCATGGGGCTGCCACGTAGAAGAATAGTGCCTAGGAAAAACCATGAATCTCACGTGCTCTCGGGTTGGTAATGGTTGGACAGTGAATGTGCACGATATGGATGCACATCGTTAGATCTGGGGGTGGGATATCAGATGACAGTCACACGGTCAAGATGCATGGAGGGGATTGGGATTGGGATTTGCGGGGCCTGGGGGGTTAATTATAAATATTTTGTAATTAATTAATGAATAAAGTAGGGATTAAATATTAAGCTTGGGTTTAATAAAGTGGGACCAAGGTTTATTGTGACGGGGTTTCTTAACAGCACCAAGGGTTGGTGGGTTAAAAGGTTTTTGTCGGGGAAATATGAATCGGGGAATTAAATCAATAATGTGGGGGTAATAAAAACTTAGGATAAGGGGTTTTATGGGTTTTGAAGGGAAATAGGGAAATTAATAAGGGGGATGGTAATATTTGTAATGGGGGATGGGTTTCACACTAGGGAAAAGGGGTTTTGGGTAAGGGGGTGAATTCTGCAAGGCAATTTACTAGGGAAATGTGTGAAACCAAGGGGCAAGGGTCAAAATGAGGGGAAAAAGGTATTTAATAATAAATGAGGGGATAATGGGGAAATTAGTAAGTAAGCATGTGGGGGTGAAATGAAATTAGGGGAAGTTAACTAAACAAGCTTGTGAACATCTTTTCAATCTTAGAAATGCTCTTGCACATGAAACATAGGATTAAGAATGATGAATGTGCTTTTGATTGAGCAACCTTGTACATTTGAAACCTTTCTTCTGCCTACCCATTATTTATCCTAACATTTTTTCTTCACTTTATTGGGTGAATTTGAGCTAGCAAACCCTTTATTTCCTTTTATTTTGAAAATAAAACTATCTAATTCTATCCTTATAACTTCCAATGGCTCAGATTAAACTGATGAGTACATTTTTATTCTCTACCTAACTACTGATCTACGAAGGTTAAATAGTTTGGCTAGATATTTATTCTCTATCTATCAACATAAAATGTAAAAACATGAATGATTCAAGATTGAGCTGATTGACCATCATGGATTGTGGCATTTCTAACAAGCTGCACAGAACCTTATTTTTCATAGTAAAGTAAAAAGTAGTGGCACTTGAATTTTCACACTTTCATGATTCGTTTTATTTCTTTTTTCGGGGTTCATATTTTTTCACTTTTTTGATATTTTATCTTTCTTTTTGTCCTTTGATTATTCTTTTAGGACATACCCTCTTTAAATTTTTTAATTTTTAGTATGGAAAACATTTTGTAGAAAGAAAAAGTATGTACAATATTACAAGGCTAACCATAACCAATTCAAAATTATGAATCCTATTATTATAGGACCCTAATAGTGGCTCCACATGGGGATGGAATTTCCTAGTGAAGTGTCAAGAAATTTAAGATCAATGTCCTTTGAAAATGTGACTGAAGTTACCTTGTAAATTGTACTTCTGTGACTCTATTTTATTCATACTTATGATGGTGAACCATTCAAAGCTCCGGGCCTTCTCTCTGGGCTTCAACTTCAAAATATTACCATCCAATCCAATCTAAACTTTGCACTATTATATACAATGCGTAACGTAAAGTGAACTATTGTTAATCTGTGGAAAAGTAATGCTTCAACATTCTACCGTTGACAAGACCTCTTGGTAGATCTGATCCATCTATCTCTCTCAAGAGAAAAGCATTGTTACCTCTGTAACCATAAATGAAATAAGGGCCTTGCCCTTGTCTTCTCTTCTAGAATCCCATATAAGTACTTTTTCACCTATGTAAAAATCATCAGCTTTAGTCTTTTTATCAAAAATATTTTTGATTTTATCTTGGATTACTTGTGATTTGACATAGACTTCTTCTCTGATCTGCTGCAAGTGTATTGTTTGATTTATCCTCCTCTGGATATCATTTGGTTCTACTTGCAACTTCTAGATGATATTCATCACTAGTACTCCTAAAGATGATGGAAAGACAACATCCATTCCATATACTAGTTGATAATGAGATGTACCAATTGACGTTTTAGTAGTTAGTCTATTTGCCCAAAAGGCATTGACCAACTATTTGTTCCATGTATTTTTGTTGCTTCCAGTAGTTTCTTAATGACATTAACCAAGATTTTGTTAGAGGATTCTACAAGTCCATTACCTTGAGGATAATAAGCAGTTGAATGACCAAGGGTGATGTGGTATTTGTCACAAAAGTCTACCATTTTCTTGGATTTAAAAGCAACTGCATTATTAGTAATGAGATTTTGGGGGCATCCAAATCTTGACAGGATATTGTTTTCAAGGAATGAGATAATGACAGAGTCTGTATCTTGTATAGAACAGATGGATTCTATCCATTTGGTAAAATAATTAGTGGTTTTCATGTTGGCTTGTTGGGGCCTAACCCAAGTTTAGAGTTAATTAGCCAAACAAATCCCTATACTACTAGCCCTTTCATGTACTTCCTTGACCTTCGCACCCTGATATGCTTGCCTTCATGCAACCCTAACCAGGGGCTGTGTGGATAGCAGTGCTCTGCACTATTCCTAAGTCACACCCGAGATCTTACTTATCTTCCTATACTAGTTAATTACCTTCACATAAATGGATGCCTTACGCTATATTTATTTATACAACACATATAAGTTCGCGCAACAAATAAATAGTACACTTGCAATTTATACCCAATAATACATTTAAACAGGAAAAGATACACAAAAATATGGTAAACTTCTCTTTATTAATTATTCCACCGATTATAGACTCGACCCGCCCTGCACACTCAGCTGCAGGGCTCCACGCACTCAGATGCAGAGTACTAGGCCTCTGTGCACTCAGCTGCAGATCCTCTTCCTACTCTACGACCCAAAGACACACTTTACACTTCCACTTAATCTCTTAGACTCATCGTGTTTCTTCTAGCTACCTCCTCTCTTCTATACTTAGAGCCTTGCTCTATTTATACAATCCCATGGTCTGCGGACCATGGGTAGGTCTATCAAGTTGGCATTACATTACAAAAACAAGGGCGAACAACCCTGTGATTCTATTATGATTTCACACTTTGCGCCCACAATTTGTTGAGATTTTACAAAGGACTTGGTCAAAAATTGGGCTTTGAGCCCCAAAGCATGCCTTGGGGGGATTCCATGCCTATTGTTGAAATGGAACTTTTGTGGAGATGGGTTTGAGAGGTAAAGGTAAAAGCTTTTTTTTTCCCTCAAATATCTGACATTTATGACAAGAGGTCACATGTTTCCTAACATCTGTAAAAAGAGCGGGCCAGTAAAAACTATCCCTCAAAATTTTGTCAGTAGTAGTCTTCCAATACAAGTGTCCTCCACAATCTCCTGCATGAAATTCTTGCATAATTTTATCAGCTTCATCTTTTAGTGAGCAGTTTAATAGAATACCACCATTATCTTTCCAAAATAAAGCATTATCTATGATACAATATCTCATTGATTTCATTTTAAAAAATCTAGCTTTAGTTATAGATAAACTAGGAGGAGCTTGTAAGTTTAGTAAGACAAATATGATATCTGGATACCAAGGTGAATTTGTAAAAGGTTCACTGATCTGTGGAGTCACCATCTCTTCCTAATCATCAAGGGCACCAAAGAAATTTATATCTAGGGCCTGACAGTTCGATTCAGCCATGTGTTTGGCTAAACCTTGGCCTTTGATAAGTTTAGTAGGCTTTATTTCTATGTTATATTCCAAAATAGTGGCAATCCATTTGCCTCTCTTCCCTTCAGGCCCATTTTGTGTCAAAATGTCCTTTACTACTAAGTTTGGAACATAAGCAATGATGTGTGAATACAAGATGTATACTCTAAAATCTTTAATAGATTTCACTAAAGCTAATGCTTGTTTTTCCATTATGTTGTATTTTAGGGTTGCATCTCTTAAAGATTTACTGAAAAATGCAATGGGTTGTTCATATCCCTCATCATTCTTTTGCAACAAGACCGCTGCAATAGTATGTTCTGAAGCAAAAAAAAAAATTATAAAATATTTTTGAAAGTCAGGACTTATAAGGACTAGATTTTTGGTAAGGGCTTGTTTGATGGCTTCAAAGGATTGTTTAGCCTCCACTTTCCATTTAAGTGCTGAATCTTTTCTTAACATGTTATTTAGTTCTCTAATCAGTTATTGTAAATTTGAAATGAATCTCCTAAGAAAATTTATCTTGCCTAAAAATTACTGTAATTCTTTGATATTTCTAGGATGGGTGATGGTCAAGATTTCCTCTATTCTAGCAGGATATTTTCTAATTCCATATTTGGATATTATATGTCCCAAGAGTTTACTTTCTTCTAGACCAAAGAGTGTCCTTTTGGGATTTAAGGAAATACCAAATTTTCTGCATTTAATGAAAACTCTTCTAATGTGATCTAGATGTTCATTATCAGATTTAGAAAAGATTGTGATGTTATCTTGGTAAACAACTAGGAAGTCATGGATTTGTTTAGCAAAAGCTATATCCATATCTCTTTGAAATGTTTCTCCTTCATTCATTAATCCAAAAGGCATTGTCAAATACATGAAAGTGCTCCAAGGAGTAGTAAATCTAGTTTGTTGAACTAAGATTTGGTTATATCCAGAAAATCCATCAAGCAATGAAATTCTGGATGAACCTATTAGATTCCTATATCAATAGGTTTCATTTTTCATGATTGACAGTGGAAGTGCTAAATATGTTCATCCCTGCATGCTGTAGAGGTTCCGTATTTTGTATACAGGAAAAGAAAATTAAAAGATGAAAAGAGGGTATGCCTTAAAAGAATAATCAAAAGGCAAGAAAATCAATTGGTCAAAAAAAATAATGAAAATGAACCCCAAACCAAAGACCAGGAAAGTGGCTAGTTAAAATGCCACTGCTATCTTATTTTGCAAGATTACCATGTGGAGGTACTGTTGCTCATTTCATTTGATGGATGGCCCAACAGTCCAATCTGGACCATGCCATGTTTAGATTGCTGTTGTAGAATAGAGAAAGCAATACCTGTCCAAATAGTTCAAACTTCGCAGATGGTTAGCTAGGTAGAGAATTTAAGGAGCCCAACTGTTTAATCTGGGCCCCTTGAAGAGATAAGGGTACATTTAGATAGGAGGGTAGTCAAAAGAAAAAGGGACAATCAGGGTTTGCCAGTTCAAGTGCACACAATGCAATGGAAGAAAAAATGTTAGGTGTATTAAGCTAGGTAGGTAGTTTGAGGTTGTAGAAGTAGATTGGTAATCCCTTGTGGTCTTGTCAAGAAATAATTATCTCACTTATGGCATTAGCACCATGGCAGTTGTTTGATGGTACAACAAGGAAGCATGACTAACTTCCCCTTTCATTTCTTCAGAAATCATTCACTAACATCCCCTCAAGGACCTTGGGATCTGCCCAAAAAGTCCATTTTCACTCCATTCTTGTTAAAAACCAAGTTGATATCTGAGTTTACTTAGTCAAAAGAAGCCACATTTCTTGTTTAAAATTAATCTTTATACAATCCATTCATTTCCCTATGCTTAAGTCTCCATTCTATAAACTTAGCATGCATCCCCTCCTTTGCATTCCAAAGACCTCATATTAACATCTAACCCTATTATCTAGCTCCCTAAATCATTTCCCCTCCCCCTATTCAAAAAAAAAAAAAAAAAAAAAAAAAAACCCAAAAACACTAAATATTCCTCCCCATGGCAACTATAGCCAAGTACTAAAGTCGGGAAACCTTAGGCCCATTTGGGACCCATTGTTAGCCCCTCTGCATTTGCTACCCTTGGGATTTATTTAACTTCTGGTTAAATAAATAACCATATTAAACCCCCCCACACATAACACCATACCATTACCCTCCACTCATACATATTACTATGGATTTTGTTTAAACACTTGGTTGAACGAATAACTATACTCCCGTGCCAAAACACATTAATCTTTAACCTAAAGTCCAAAACCCACCGAGGCCGCGAATAATTGACATTTATCGGGCACGCATTTCTATTAAACCCCGATCACTTTGCCCTCCCATCCACCGTAGGATTGGCCCTCCCAGATCCGACAGCCCTAATGAATATCGAGCTCCCCTTTGTAGCGGTACGATAGTACCCGATGGTCGACGGTTTCACCATCGTACACCGGGACAACTATCAGCCGCCTATTGCATCAGGCCGCCCTTAACACATACCACTCCCATACCAAAAGCGGTCCGACGCAAACCGCTTACCGCCCTCCCTGCTTTCCTACGTCACCACATGACGTTGCCGCCACATCGCTCGCCACTGTGCTGTACTTGTGCCATGTCACTCACTGATGTCATCACCCTGCCACCGTGTCATGATGATGTCATCATCTACGTCACCTGCCACATCATCTTCTGTACCCGCTACTTGACAAAAAATACATCATGATGATGTCATCCGAGGAACGCGCCAAAAAGCGCCAGATTTCCAAAATTTGGTTAAAAGTTGTGAAAACGACCATTTTTGGTTTATTTCTATTTTCACCGTGTAAACGACATGCATGTGTTTTTCTGCTATTTGCACCCCCGGAGCTTCTACAGCCTGTCAAGTTGCAAATTCGACACCATAGTTCGTCTCCGCAACTCAACCTGTACCGGTCAAGTGCCCTCAGCGCCTTGTAAAGAGGTATTTATCTGCATTTCACTCGAATGCCCTGTTCTTCTCTTCTCTGTTCAAAATTGCCGAAGGTGTCTACATTTTATCTCCATTAGCACTCCTACCAATCCTTCCCTATTCGGCATTTCTTATTGAGCTGGTAATTCACAGCAAACCTGCAAATTTCAACTAAATCTCCTCTGCAAACAAGCTATCCTTACACTCTGTTCGTCCATATTCGCTCACAAACTCCACGAACTGCTCAAACTTTGAGTTAAATTAGCCAAGCGCCCTGTTTCGATTAATTGATACCTATTTTCTTAAAGGGGAACCCTTAGTTTCCCTTTCCCTTTGCAGACTTGTGTCCCTTTGGGCGAAATTCAACTCCACTTCTCTCGGTGTTCTTCCTAGAGAGCCTGCAATTCAACAATTTTATGTGAAGTACCTAGTCAAAGTGCTGTAAATTTGTTATTCATCATAAACTGAATACACAGAAATTGGTTTGGGAAAGTCAATTTTCATACTACTGTCAATATCCTTTGAGCTTAAGTTCCACTTCTTATTGCTGTTTGACATATGCATTGCAATCCATACTAGCACTATCAGATATGGAGACTCCAGTAGCCTTGAACATTGCTCCTTTAAATGCTCCACACATGGACTTAGAGTGGCTACCATTAGCAGACAGAGACTTTCAGATCAAAGATATGATGGGCCTTACATCTCACCTCAAATCTGTGGGCCAATTCAAACACAGTCACAGGAATAACACTGATATTTTAGGGATTTGGCAATCCAGCATGCCCATCTATTACCTTCTAGAAGTCAATGTGCTACCTGATTTCATCCACCTATGCCATGCACACTATGAACCCACTCTGAGGGAAATTCTCAGTCCAGATGGGTCTGTGCTCTTCTATATCACTCCTCAAGCTATAAATGAAATGTTGAACTTTGAGCCTCCTCAGACTCTGGTTCCCCTCACAATGAAACTCTTGCTGGATCAGGGTGCAAGGCTCTCCAAAGCAGAAATATCAAGAGTTAGTCAGCTGTTTATGAAGCCAGAGTGCCAATATGATCATCCTCCTCCCTATCATCAGGTTTCATTTAATGAAATAGGTAAGCTCATGGTGGACATGATTTCATACATCTTAGGATGCAAAATAGGAGAATTTGCGGATGAGACTGTATTCTTTCTCCTAACCATATTCACCCCAGGGCAACCCCCTGCTGTCATGTATGACTATGCCACATTCATAGCAAACAAAATACATGAACAATTCATGATGATGGAGAGAGAAATATTGTTTAAATACACTTCTTATATATACCACTTGCTACTCTACTATCACCCAGATAGTTTCAAGGTTCCTCTTAGGAGATTAGACCCAAAGGGAGAGAGGAGATCTGTTGTTTATTGGACCTTAGTTTTCCATGAAATCCACCATTCTCCATACACATATTGTGAGTTTATTGACCTATTCATTTACCCTGCTACTTGCCTATTGATGGTGACTCCTCCTACCAGGATTACTGTTGAAATGCAAAGGATCTTGCATCTTTCTAAGGGCTACAACATTGTTGATTGGTACTTTTACCAAAACCACATAGTAATCAGAATTTATGGGTGTGAGTTGTCTCCCTATAAGCTCCCAAGATATGTCCCGATGAGACTTTTTGCCTTGGAATATTTCAGGCAATTCAGTAATGCAGACTTGACCCATTTCGATGAGAAAAACAAGAAGGCACAACTTAAAATCAGAAACCAGTTGTGTCCCTTTGTTTTCAACAAAAGGGAAGAAGCATGGAAAGATGCAGACAACATGCTAGGACAAGAACTCATGCTGAAACAGAGCTTCTACTGGGCACCATATGACCTTGAAAACTTCATAAGCCTTAGAAGAATCAAACATAGGCTTTCAGGATATGTACACCAGCTACTCCCCCACATTGAACAATATGCCAATCAACTAGAATGGGTAGAGGGCACCTTGGATGATGAAGATCTCACCGAAGAAGAAAAATTAGAGAGAGACATGAAAGAAATTGAGAAAAGAATTGACCTGGATTATGTTGCACAGGTCACCTTCACACAGCCTCAACCAGTGGGAGCAAGCACATCAACTGCTACTTCAAGGAAGCCTGCTAAAGAGGCCATATCATTAGTAGAAAAGGGCAAAGAAATTGAACATTCTGAACAGCAAAGCATAATGGAGGAGCAACCATCCTCAAATCCAGAAAAGGGACAAGAGCAAAGCCCTTTAACACAAACAAAAGCACCTGAAATCCTTGTGCTACAAACTCCTCACAATGAGGAAAAAGGTAAAAAGAGGGATAACACAGATTGGACATCCACGGACCAGCAAGGAGAAAAAAGGCGGAGGCTAAACCCCTATGCCGAGGAGGAAATAACTGAAGAGACCATAGGAAACATTAATGGTGAGGGGACTTCTGAGCAGCAGATCCCTCCTATGTTGGAAACATCAGCCAAGTCCTTTCAGCAGGAGCAAGAGAAAAAACTAGGTGGGGAAGTTTCATCCTCCCAACAGCAGGCCCAAAGGGGCTCGGATATAAAGAAGGCATTCATAGCGATTAAAGCTAGAAACGAGCCTATAAGGTTTCAGCTTTACAACTAGTTAATGAGAATGGCTCCGACAAATCAGCAGAAGCTAATGGCAGCCTATGATATAGAAGCAGGGAAGGTGACACTCAGTCACTTCAGGCCTACTACCCAGCAGCCACAGTCAACTACAGATTACATTAGAACCAATCTGGAGGTATTAGAAAAAGATATTCATCCTTTAGATCAGATTGAATTACATAAGCAGACAAGAGAAATGGTTTATTCTACACTGGCAGACAAGGCTCTATTAGCCCACAGATTGCAGAACTCTCTATACAATACTTATGCCCAGTTAGAGCTGGAAAAGGCATCATCGTTGGCCAAGGATAATAGGATAAAATCCTTTGAGGAGATCATCATAGAGTTGGGACATGATCCCAAAGATCCCAAAGGCACATAGGCCTTGATTAGAAAAAAGGAGGAAGACATAACAACATTAAGAAAACAAATGAAGCTGTCAGTCACCATACATCCTCAAACTGCAGAAGTAGCACAACAAAAAGAAGTAGAAGATGTGGTAAGTCTACTTATGAGGATGAATGAAAGGATAATGGAAACAAAGAAAGCATTGGAGGAAGCTCAACGAGGGAAACAGGCAGAGTTGGCCCCTCAACCATCCCAAACTGCTAAAATAGTACCAGCTCCAACAATTACAACTCCTTCAAAAACAGTTACTTCAGCAACACCTCCCCCATGTTCAACTTCAACAACAGGTGCATCGAGTTCAGTAGATCCAACAACAGCAACAGTGGAATAGGCCAACTTGAGCATGGAGACCATGATGAAAGAGATTAAGGCTCTTGAATTGCAAATGGCAAAGATGAAGGAAACAAAAGAAAAGCTAGCCAAGATTGAGGCTAGTTATGATAAGTCAAAAATGACAGTTGCTGAGAAAACCAGGGAAGTAAAGGCCCTGGAAAATAAGATAAAGGCCTTGGAGAAATACCTCACTCTCCATAGGACCTTGACTGAGATAAAAACAATTTTGTGGAATAAGATTTGTCAATCTCTTGCTAGACAATGGACAGGAATACAAACCATGTTTGACCAAATAGAATTGATGGTTGTAGCTCAGCATGAAACTCATAAAGCCAGAACATTGCTAGCGAATAAGCCTGAGCAAGCTTCTCGATTGATTCATTTTTTGAATACTAGTACTGGTGACCATCTGGCAGCACTAAACATCCAGAATAGGACAGAGACTATAGTAAGAGTCACGAAGGTGCTGACCATGAGGAATTTTGTCCAGACTATAGAAAGGAAGTGCCAGGAAATGCAGATAGAGGCAAATACTTTTAGACAGAGGCTTGCAAATTTGCAAACCAAAGGTTTACCCAACCTGGTTACTAGTACTGGAAGGCTATTAAAGTAGGAACAATATGCAAATAGGCTCAGTACCTTCATACAAAATCAAATCACAACATCATCCAGCAGCACAGAAGAAGCAGTCCCTCCCACAGGGCAGAGTTTATATGACAAGCTGGAGGACTTGTTTTACATAGAGCATGAGGTAGCACACCTTTTTCCAGTTTGGCCGAATTATTATACCTACACTGAAGCTGATGAAACATTATACAGGTTAAGAAAACATCAATTGCCAACTGAGGATTGGTGGCAAAGTCTGCTTCAGATTTTTAAAGTAGTTTGAATCTCTTCTCATTTATTGACTGCATGAGGAAATTGTATGATGTAGCTCAGCTACCATAAAATTCAAACTAACAGTAGGTGAAATTCGCGCTAATATTCAAAGTATAGAATAGGTGTCACAGGACAACACTACAGGAAAACATTTCAAGGAAGCGGTCACCCACCGATAGCCAGAGTCGAAAGGTCAACAACACACAGGACACCTACCTCAATGAGTAAAGAGCTTTAAATTCGTCAGTTATTGCTGCATGATTTTTCCACAAATCGTTATTAATTATGTCAGAAGTAGATGGATACATTGATGTCTAGATATTTCCCTATGGGATATTTTGTAAAAACTCCTATATATACTTGTAAAAGAGATGTATTGAGGGTTGATGATTTCTTCTTTCTAAACTGCGCTGTAACGTATCAGACTGTGCTAATACAAATGGCGGTTGAAGTTCACTGTGTTTGAATGATCTGAAGGTGGATTGGATGTTCTGGGACTTGCTACAAAATTCCTGTGTCATGCTATGGAACAATAAGTTATACTAAACTGTGTCTTATGTTTTCTATTTTGTAAATCTCACCTATGTTTCATGATCTTGGTAATGGAGAAGAAGAATAGCATAAGATTTGTTTGAATGCACCTTATGTTCAATCTCTGTTATTTATTATGTTTTCTTCAGGATCAGTCATAAATATGAATTCTTAACTGCTCATATTTGCACTAGTTCTTTCATTTTGAATACTGTTTAGGAATTCTTAATTGCTCCTGCACAATATTCATACACTTTCCCTCTACCAGTATAATGAAAGATTCTTGATTTCCTTTCATTCCTTGACTTCATTCCATCATTTCTAGATTTGAGAATTGTTTCTAGCCTGCCTATCCTGCTCTGTAGCACTACACCAAGAAACTCTTTCAACAATTACACTTGCAGTGACTCCATTGCCCAATGGAAAAAATAATTATATACTTGCATCCCAGTTTTGTTTGAGATCACCATCCAACAAACTTAAAACCAAACCCTATTCATCATAGCTAGCCTAAAATATTTCAAAACAAAGCTAAATTACAAAGAGAGAGCCCTCTCTGGTTGCAGGTAGGCTAGGACCTGCAGGGAACAACCTGAGTGATAACATCATTGGCGACTCCGCTGGGGACAAAATCAGTTTCCTTGTTTCAACATAGTCAAAGGAGATTTCAAGCTTCCTATGTTTCTAAAGAGTCTCCTGTAATTGAAAACATTCTCAGAAAAACACCAAAAACAAATCTAGAAGCTGGCTCCAAAGAGGAAAACTCGTTACACAAGGTCAAATCCTGACCCAGATCCTCCAGCTGTTTTCGAAAATCCCAATCTAATTCCTAAGATCCTTAGGAAACAAGAGCAACAAGAACACTTTGCTGATTCAAGTCCTGAAATAGTTCAGAAAAGCTATATTCGAACCCCTACTAAAGCTTCAGTTCGTCCTCATACTGCCCCTTCTTCCCCTAGTTCTTCATCCACTTCTCAAGGCACATTCCCTACCCCCCCATCTACTACACATATATCTACCATCGTCCCTGCTGTTCCAGCTGTCCCATTTCTTCATGTTGTCCCATTTATCCCTGTAACTATGGAAAATCGGTATGATCCGTTACAGTTACCTGCAAATCCAGGGGCTATGCCTCAGGATTATCAAAGTAAGATTACTTATTTTGATGGTGCTGGTTCCTATACAGCCCAAATGCACACCAAGAAGATGCAGGACTATTTTGAAAACTATGAAATTGATGATGATGGAGTAAGGATGAAGATCTTTGTTCAAAGTCTAATTCGTGATGTAAGGACTTGGTTCAGGTCCCTTACTGCAAATTCCATAGCTGACCCTGAGGCCTTATATCAAGTCTTCTTAAACAAATGGGAAAAGAAGAAAGACCCTTTACATATACTAACTGAGTATGACAATTTAAAAAGGGGTCCACAAGAGACTGTCCAAGATTATTGTGCTAGATTTAACAATACATACATTGCCATTCCACAAAACCTTAGACCCCCACCTAACTTAGCTTTGATCAAATTCTCTGATGGATTTGACTCAGACATGGCATATCAGCTAAGGGAAAGAGCCCGTCCAAGCCTAGTAGACATGCAGAATGTAGCCGTTAGTGTAGAGGCAAATTTGATTGCCAAACGAAACAGGGCTAGAACTGAAAGAAGAACAACATTCAAAAAAGAACCTTCAGCATTTGAGCATAAATTTGATGCAATCATCAAAGGAATGGACAGATTGGGAGATCGGATAGAGACCATTGAAAGAAAATCATCCTGGGAAGGGCAACCAAGTAACTCTACTAGAACTTCAAACTTTAGAAAAAGCCAAAACCCTACTACTTAAAGGACTGGACTGGATCAGAGTATCAGGCCTCCATTTCAAGAGAATTACATAGAAGCCTCAACCTCAAGTGAACCGACAGAGGATCTTCACATTAACTTAATGGGCCTTGATAGCGAACAACAAGTTTTTCTAACTCAAGATGACCAAGAGTCCCATGAATTCAATCAATTTCAAACCAAGTCTGGAGAGTCATTTGATTTTAGAGAGGGCTATGATGCAGCAGTCTATGAGGTTCATAAATAGTACAAATTAAGAAGCAGAACCATAGATGTGCCTCAGCCTACCAATCTGAAAGATACAAAACCGCTGAAGAAAACAAAGGATAAAGTTGTCTCAATAGAATCCTCTGATAAAACCCAACAAAAGGAAGTCACTGTGGAGGATATATCAGACTTACAGCCTTCAAGAAACAATTCATTCACACTCCATTCTTCAACAGAAGATTTGAATAACCCTCCAGAAAATAATGACAAATCAGATGTACTTGATAATAGTATCCATAACCAAGAGAAAGTCAAAGAAAGTTCAGCTGAGAAAGAGAAGCTTGCTGCCCTAAATGTAAAAGATCAGATAGAAAAACCTTTTAACTTAGAAACATAAATTGTCAAGCTAAAAATTTCCATTCCCCTCTCTGAATTGGCTAAACATGAAGTTTATAGATAGCAAATCAATAGGTCACTACAAATATCAGAGAATAAGGATGCAGTCAATGTTTTGGATGATCAACCAGATTTAATTTTTGGTCCAGAAGTCAATGACAAATCAGTAGATGGAGGAGTTCCCCTATTCTATGTGAGCTTAAACATTCATGACAAAGTGTTACATAAAGCAATGTTTGACTCAGGAGCTTCCCATAATCTGATGCCTAAGTCTGTGATGGAAAAGCTAGATCTAGACATCACCAGACCTTATAAGGACTTGTTTTCATTTGATTCCAGTCAGGTCAAGTGTCTAGGCCTAATCAAAGATCTTTGTGTTTCTTTAGTCCAATATCCAGCTAAGAAAATATTGATGGATGTGGTGGTAGATGACATTCCACCTAAGTATGGTATGCTTTTGTCCAGATCTTGGGGTGCCAAACTCCAAGGATCTTTGCAACTAGACATGTCCTATGCCACAATTTCAGTCTTTGGCCAGCCATAGAGATTATACCGAGAAACATTGATGAAATATGTGGTTAGCAGTCAAGAAAAGCCACAAAACTTCCACATCTATTCCATTCACTCCGACATGGATTCATTTATCTTATACAATGCTGACATGTGTCCCAAAACTGATGTCAAGGTCCTGAGAACAACACAAATAGAAAGCATGAATGAACAATCAAGTGCCTTAGTTAAAAAAGGTTTTTGTGTGATTGATTCAACAAAGCAAAATGACATATCACATGAGTTACAAAAGCCAAACCTGCCTATTGAACAAGCTTGCAAAACTATTAAGACTATTCATGACCAATAAATCTTATGGTACTTGAAGTTTGATGGGTCAGTAAACAAATTAGGAGCTGGGGCAGGTGTTTGGATACACAACATGCAGAATGACCATGCTCAAGGTCATGCATATAGGCTAAATTTTAGATGTACAAACAACATGGCTAAATATGAAGCCCTTCTAGTGGGTCTTAAATAAATTAGAAGTCTAGGGGCAACTAAGATTTCAATTTTAGGGGACTCAGATTTGATTATACAACAGATGAAGGGAAATTTTATTACAAATGATATCAGGCTAAGGTCTTACAGGGGGGCTGCAACTAAATTACTTAACAACTTCTTAGAATTTCAGCTCACTAAAATTCCAAGAAGTCATAACCTACACGCCCATAGTTTGGCAACTTTTGCCAGCACTTGTAAACTTCCTTTTGAGCCCAATCACCACTTCACTACTGAGATCAAACATAGGCCTGCTGTTCTAGATAATGTAAAAAATTGGCAAGTATTTGAGAATGACACCCAAATAAATAATTTCTTGACAATGAAAGAAGAATTCTCAAATATGAATATAGACACAAGCACTATTGATGATCAACAACAAGTTGACAAAGTTGAGCCAGGTATATCAGTGAATAAAACAAGTCTGATTTTGCATCCAACAATCTTTGACTGTGCAAACTTACAAAAGCTAAAACAAACAGATTTTTGTGAAATGATTGAGGAAGAATCTGAAGTAATCGAACTAAAGGATAATTTCTTTCCCACAGGTTTAACTCCCTCAAAAGATATTTTTGATTCAAATGACATTCCTAGAAAGCCAAAAATGCAACCCCTAAATGCAGAAATTGAGGAATGTAATATTGGGACCATAGAAAATCCTAAAATGATAAAACTTTCTAAAACATTACCTCCTGAAAAAAAACTGAAATACATTGAGTTGTTTAAGGAGTTCCAAGATGTGTTTGCTTGGAGCTATGAGGATCTAAAGTCTTATGATACTTCAATCATCCAACATACTATACCCTTGAAAGAAAATCAGAAACCTTTTAAACAAAAGCTGAGGAGGATTAATCTAGTCCTCCTTCCCCTGATGGAAAAAGAAGTAAAACGAATGTTTGAAGCCGGAATCATTGCACCGATTAGATTTTCTGAATGGATTTCAAATCTAGTACCCACTAGAAAGAAAATTGGAGAGATAAGACTTTGTGTTGACTTGAGAAATTTGAACAAAGTCTCTCTCAAAGACCACTACCCCTTACCAAAAATGGATCATATCCTACAAAGGGTAGTCAGAGCTTCAAGGATTTCCCTGTTAGATGGTTTCGCAGGATTTAATCAGATCTTAGTTCACCCAGATGACCAAGACAAAATAGCCTTTACAACACCTTGGGGAACTTTTAAATATGTCAAAATTCCTTTTGGACTCAAGAATGCAGGAGCCACATTTTAGAGGGCAATGGACATAGCCTTTGCTAAGGAGATCCATGTTCTTTTAGTCATATACCTTGATGACCTCACTTATTTCTCAAAATCAGACCAAGAACATTTAAAACATCTAAGACAAGTGTTCTTAATTTCCAGAAAATATGGCATATCTTTAAACCCAAAGAAATCCCTGTTTGGCCTAGAAGAAGGCAAGCTCCTAGGTCATATCATTTCAAGAGATGGAATAATAATAGACCTGGACAGAATTCAAGCTATCCTCCAAGTCCCTCATCCAAGAAACATCAAAGAATTACAAGCTTTTTTAGGCAAGATCAATTTCCTGAGAAGATTCATTCCCAACTTGGCTGAGCTAATAAGATTACTGAATAACATGCTCAAGAAAGATTCCAAAGTTAAATGGACAATAGAAGCCAAGCAAGCCTTTGAGGAGATCAAGATAGCTTTGACAAAAACTCCTGTCCTTACACGTCCTAGGTTTGATAAAGATTTTATGATCTTTTCCTTTGCTTCTGAGCATACTATTGCTACTGTCCTATTACAAAAAGATGATTCAGGACATGAGAAACCCATTGCTTTTTTCAGCAAAGCACTTAGAGATGCTCCCTTAAAATATCAAATCATGGAAAAACAAGCATATGCTCTAGTGAAAGCCATCAAATATTTCAGAGTCTACATTTTGTACTCTCATATAATTGCCTATGTTCCTAATGTAGTGGTTAAAGACATCCTTACTCAAGAAGGAATTGAAGGCAAAAGAGGCAAATGGATAGCCAACATTTTAGAATATGACATTGAGATAAAGCCAACAAAACTCATAAAAGGAGAAGGGCTAGCCAAAATAATGACTGAAACCAACTTTCAAGCCCTAGACATCAATGAACTGGATAACGAGCAGGAGATAGCGACTCCACATATCAATCAAGCCTTCTTACAATCACCTTGGTATACTGACATATGTTTTGTATTGTTAAACTTGCAAGCTCCTCCAGGGTTATCCAGAACCAAAAGGAGATTTTTGAAAATGAAAGCTTCAAGGTTTTGCATCTTAGATAATGTGTTGTTTTGGAAAAATCATGAAGGTATTTTGCTTAATTGCCTAACTTTCGATGAAACTGATAAAGTCCTCAAGGAATTTCATGGAGGAGATTGTGGAGGACACTTATATTGGAAGTCAACAGCTGATAAAATCCTAAGGGCTGGGTTTTATTGGCCCTCCCTGTTTGCTGATGTTAAAATATTTGTAATGTCTTTCCATAAATGCCAAATCTTTGAAGGCAAGAAAAAGATGCTACCCTTGCCCCTCAAGCCTATTACAACTAAGAGACCATTTCAACAATGGGGCTTACACTTCATTGGGGAAATTCACCCTTCATCTTCTGGCCAGGATAGATGGATTTTGACAGCCATAGATTACTTTACCAAGTGAATAGAAGCTATCCCTTGTAGCCAAGCTAATGACTCAATCATCATACAATTCCTAGAGACCAATATCTTATCTAGATTTGGCTGTCCAGAAAAGATCATTACAGACAATGCAGCTGCCTTTAAATCCAAAAGAATGATCAATTTTTGTCACAAATACCATATTACCCTAGGTCATTCCACAACCTATTACCCTCAAGGTAATGGTCTAGCTGAATCATCTAACAAAAGCCTCATCAACATCATCAAAAAGATCCTGGAAGAGAATAAGAAGAATTGGCACAAAAAACTTGTCAATGCTTTGTGGGCAGATAGGTTGACCACCAATAGATCCATTGGAACAAGCCCATATGATTTGATTTATGGAATGGAGGCAAGATTCCCATCCTCTCTAGGAATCCATGTGATCAAGTTACTGCAAGAAATACAAGCAGAGCCCAATGACATTCAGAGAAGGATCAATCAAACTATTCACTTGCAGCAGACTAGAGGAGAAGTTTATCATAAAACTCAGATACTACAAGATAAACTCAAGAAGATCTTTGATAAAAGAACAAAAGCTGAAGAATTTTTCATAGGAGACAAGGTGCTGAAATGGGACTCCAGGAGGGAAGATAAAGGGAAACATGGGAAATTCGATTTTCTTTGGAAAGGACCATTTGTCATTCAAGCCGTACAAGGTAACAACACTTATTTCCTCAAGAGTTTGGATGGCACATATATTGAAGAGGGCCCAGTCAATGGGAGAATGCTCAAGCATTATTTTGATCCCCTTGAATGAGCAAAACACAACTACATATTGTACATAAATATGTGTATTTTCATCATTTTATTTACAACAGTTAGATAGGGAACCAAATGCAGCAAATTTTGAAGAAAATCAGGGAACTACATCACCTTTTGATGTATATTTTGAATCCACCATGAGAAATCAACAAAAGGACTTGGGAGGTATGAACATAATGATAAGTACTCAGAGAAACCAGCAGGAAGCAGAGCTGTAATCCCACACAAACCAGCTTACAAAAGTATTGCATACGAGCTACAAAGATCAGATTAAAGGTTTCCAGGACAAGGAAGTTTCACAATACAACAAGAATTGAAAATAAGGCAATTTGACCTGCTGTTCTTGGCTTTTCACCAAGAAAAGCCATCCCCAAGTGGAGCCACTGTTAGATTCCTATATCAATAGGTTTCATTTTTCATGATTGACAGTGGAAGTGCTAAATATGTTCATCCCTGCATGCTGCAGAGGTTCCATATTTTGTATACATGCAAAGAAAATTAAAAGATGAAAAGAGAGTATGCCCTAAAAGAACAATCAAAAGGCAAGAAAATCAATTGGTCAGAAAAAATAATGAAAATGAACCCCAAACCAAAGACCAGGAAAGTGGCTAGTTAAAATGCCACTGCTATCTTATTTTGCAAGATTACCATGTGGAGGTACTGATGCTCATTTCATTTGATGGATGGCCCAACAGTTCAATCTAGACCATGCCATGTTTAAATTTCTGTTGTAGAATAGAGAAAGCAATACCTGTCCAAACAGTTCAAACTTGGCAGATGGTTAGCTAGGTAGAGAATTTAAGGAGCCCAACTGCTTAATCTGGGCCCTTGGAAGAGATAAAGGTACATTTAGATAGGAGGGCAGTCAAAAGAAAAAGGGACAATCAGGGTTTGCCAGTTCAAGTGAACCCAATGCAAAGGAAGAAAAAATGTTAGGTGTATTAGGCTGGGTAGGTAGTTTGAGGTTGCAGGAGCAGATTGGTAATCACTTGTGGTCTTGTCAAGAAATACTTATCTCACTTATGACATTGGTTCCATGGCAGTTGTTTGGTGGTACAACAAGGAAGCATGACTAACTTCCCCTTTCATTTCCTCAGAAATCATTCACTAACATCCCCTCAAGGACCTTGGGATCTGCCCAAAAAGTCCATTTTCACTCCATTCTTGTTAAAAACCAAGTTGACATCTGAGTTGACTTAGTGAAAAGAAGCCACATTTCTTATGTAAAACTAATATTTACACAATCCATTCATTTCCCTATGCTTAAGTTTCCATTCTATAAACTTAGCATACATTCATTTCCTTTTCATTCCATATTAACATCTAACCCTATTATCTAGCTCCCTAAATCATTTCCCCTCTCCCTATTCTACAAGAAACTATATAAAAACCCCAAAAAAAAAACACTAAATATCCCCCCATGGAAACTATAGCCAAATAAATACAAGTCGGGAAATGTTAGGTCCATTTGGGACCCATTGTTAGCCCCTCCGCATCCATTACCCTTGGGATTTATTTAACTTCTGGTTCAATAGATAACCACATTAACCCCCCCACACACATAAAACCATACCATTACCCTCCACGCATACATATTATTATAGATTTCGTTTAAACACTTGGTTGAACGAATAACTATGCTCCCGCGCCAAAACACATTAAACCCAAAACCTAAGGTTTTAACCACCCGCAGCCACAAATAATAACCATTATCGGGCGCGCTTTTCCACTAAACCCCGATCGCTTTGCCCTCCTAGATCCGATGGCCCTAATGAATATCGGGCGCCCCTTCGTAGCGGTACGATAGTACCCGATGGTCGATGGTTTCACCGTCGTACACAGGGACAGCTGTCGGTCGCCTATTGCATCGGGCCGCCCCTGACACATACCACTCCCGTACCAAAAGCGGTCCGATGCAAACCACTTACCGCCCTCCCCGCTTGCTTATGTCACTGCATGACGTTGCTGCCACGTTGCCAGCCACTGTGTTGTACCTGCGCCATGTCACCCGCTGACATCATCACCCTGCCACCGTGTCATGATAACGTCATCATCTACGTCACCCGCCACGTCATCTTCTGTACTTGCTACCTGACAAAAAATACGTCATGATGATGTCATCCGAGGAAAGCACCAAAAAGCACCAAATCTCCAAAATTTGGTTAAAAGTCGTCAAAATGACTATTTTTGGTTTATTTCTGTTTTCCCTGTGTAAACGACGTGCATGCTTTTTTCCGCTATTTTTCACTCCAGGAGCTTCCTCAGCCTATCAACCTGCAATTCTGCTCCGCAGCAGCGCTTTGTAGCTCGACCTATACCTGTCAAGTGTCCTCAGCGCCCTGTAAAAAGGTATTTATCCACATTTCACCCGAATGCCCTGTTTTTCTCTTCTCTGTCCAAAATTTACCGAAGGTGCCTACATTTGATCTCTGTTAGCACTCCTACCAATCCTTCCCTATTCGGCATTTCTTATTGAGCAGGTAATTCACAGAAAACCTACAAATTTCAACTAATCTCCTCTGCAAACAAGCTATTCCTACACTCTGTTTATCCATATCCACCCACAAACTCCACAAATCGCTCAAACTTTGAGTTAAATTACCCGAGCGCCCTGTTCTGATTAATTGTAACCTATTTTCTTAAAGGGGAACCGTCAGTTTCCCTTTCCCTTTGTAGACTTGCCCCATTGGGCAAAATCCAATACAAATCCTCTTGGCATTCTTCCTACAGAGCCTGTGATTTGGCGTAATTGTGTGAAAAACCCAACCAAAGGGCTATAAATTTGTTATTCATCATAAACTGAATACACAAAAATTGGTTTGGGAAAGAAAGTTAGTTTTCATACTGCTGTCAATATCCTCTGAGCTTAAATTCCACTTCCTATTACTGTTTGACACCTACATTGCAATCCATACCAGCACTATCAGATATGGAGACTCCGGTGGACTTGAACATTGCTCCATTAAATGCTTCGCATATGGACTTAGAGAGGCTACCATTAGCAGACAGAGACTTTTAGATCAGAGATCTGATGGGCCTTACTTCCTCAAATCTATGGGCCAATTCAAACACAATCACAGGAATAACACTGATGTTCTAGGGATTTGGCAATCCAGCATGCCCATCTATTACCTTCCAGAAGTCAATGTGCTACCTGATTTCATCCACCTATGCCATGCACACTATGAACCCACTCTGAGGGAAATTCTCAGTCCAGATGGGTCTGTGCTCTTCTATATCACTCCTCAAGCTATAAATGAAATGCTGAACTTTGAGCCTCCTCAGACTCTGGTTCCCCTCACAATGAAACTCTTGATGGATCAGGGTGCAAGGCTCTCTAAAGCAGAAATATCAAGAGTTAGTCAGTTGTTTATGGAGCCACAATGTCAATATGACCATCCTCCTCCCTATCATCAGGCTTCATTTAATGAAACGAGCAAGATCATGGCAGACATGATTTCATACATCTTAGGATGTAAAACAGGAGAATTTGTGGATGAGACTGTATGCTTTCTCCTAACCATATTCACCCCAGGGTAGCCCCCTACTGTCATGTATGACTATGCCACATTCATAGCAATGAACAATTCATGATGATGGAGAGAGAAAGATTGTTTAAATACACTTCTTATATATACCACTTGCTGCTCTACTATCACCCAGATAGTTTCAAGGTTCCTCTCAGGAGATTAGACCCAAAGGGAGAGAGGAGATCTGTTGCTTATTGGACCTCAGTTTTCCATGAAGTCCACCATTCTCCATACACATATTGTGAGTTTATTGACCTATTCATTTACCCTGCTACTTGCCTATTGATGGTGACTCCTCCTACCAGGCTTACTATTGAAATGCAAAGGATCTTGCATCTTTCTAAGGGCTACAACATTAGTGATTGGTATTTCTACCAAAACCACACAGTAATCAGATTTTATGGGTGTGAGTTGTCTCCCTATAAGTTGCCAAGATATGTCCCAATGATACTTTTTGCCTTGGAATATTTCAGGCAATTCAGTAATGCAGACTTGACCCATTTCCATGGGAAAAATAAGAAGGCACAACTTAAAATTAGAAACCAGTTGGGTCCCTTTGTTTTCAACAAAAGGGAAGAAGCATGGAAAGATGCAGACAACATGCTAGGACAAGAACTCATGCTGAAACAAAGCTTCTACTAGGCACCATATGACCCTAAACACTTCATAAGCCGTAGAAGAATCAAACATAGGCTTTCAGGATATGTGCACCAGCTACTCCCCCACATTGAACAATATGCCAATCAACCAGAATGGGTAGAGGGCACCTTAGATGATGAAGAGCTCACTGAAGAAGAAAAATTAGAGAGAGACATGAAAGAAATTGAGAAAAGAATTGACCTGGATTATGTTGCAGAGGTCACCTTCACACAGCCTGAACCTGTGGGAGCAAGCACATCAACTGCTACTTCAAGGCAACCTGCCAAAGGGGCCATGTCATCAGCAGAAAAGGGCAAAGAAATTGAACATTCTAAACAGCAAAGCACAATGGAGGAGCAGCTGTCCTCAAATCCCGAAAAGGGTCAAGAGCAAAGCCCTTTAACACAAACAAAAGCACCTGAAATTCCTGTGCTACAAACTCCTCACAATGAGGAAAGAGGTAAAAAGAGGGAGAGAACAGATGGGACACCCACAGGAACATCCACAGACCAACAAGGAGAAAAACGGCAGAGGCTAAACCCCTATGCCGAGGAGGAAATAACTGAAGAGACCATGGGAAACATCAAGGGTGAGGTGACTTCTGAGTAGTAGATCCCTCCTATCTTTGAAACATCGGCCAGCTCCTTTCAGCAGTAGCAAGAGAAACAACCAGGTGGGGAGGTTTCATCCTCCAAATAGCAGACTCAAAGAGGCTCGGACATAAAGAAGGCATTCACAGAGATTAAAGCTAGGAACGAGCCTATAAGGTTTCAGCTTTACAACCAGTTAATGAGAATGGCTTCAACAAATCAGCAGAGGCTAATGGCAGCCTATGATATAGAAGTAGGGAAGATGACACTCAGTCACTTCAGGCCTATTACATAGCAGCCACAGTCAGTTGCAGATTACATTAGAACCAATCTAGAGGTACTAGCAAAAGATATTCATCCTCTAGACCAGATTGAATTACATAAGCAGATAGGAGAAATGGTGTATTTTACACTGGCAGATAAGACTCTATTAGCCCACAGATTGCAGAACTCTCTATACAATACTTCTGCGTAGTTAGAGCTGGAAAAGGCATCATTGTTGGCCAAGGATAATAGGATAAAATCCTTGGAGGAGATCATCATAGAGTTGGGACATGACCCCAAAGATCCCAAAGGCACATAGGCCTTGATTAGAAAAAAGGAGGAAGACATAGCAGCATTAAGAAAACAAATGAAGCTGCCAGTCACCATCCATCCTCAAACTGCAGAAGTAGCACAACAACAAGAAGTGGAGGATGTGGTAAGTCTACTTATGAGGATGAATGAAAGGATAATGGAAACAGAGAAAGCATTGGAGGAAGCTCAACGAGGGAAACAGCCAGAGTTGGCCCCTCAACCATCCCAAACTGCTCCAATAGTACCAGCTCCAACAATTACAGCTCCTTCAACAACAGTTACTTTAGCAGCACCTCCCCCAGGTTCAACTTCAGCAGCAGGTGCATCCACTTCAGCAGATCCAACAGCAGCAGCAGTACAAGAGGCCAGCTTAAGCATGGAGGCCATGATGAAAGAGATTAAGGCTCTTGCATTGCAAATGGCAGAGATGAAGGAAACAAAAGAAAAGCTAGCCAAGATTGAGGCTAGTTATGATAAGTCGAAAATGACAGTTGCTGAGAAAACCAGGGAAGTAAAGGCCCTGGAAAATAAGATAAAGGCCTTGGAGAAAGACCTCACTCTTCATAGGACCTTGACTGAGATAAAAACAATTTTGTGGAATAAGATTGGTCAATCTCTTGCCGGACAATGGATAGGAATACAAAACATGTTTGACCAAATAGAATTGATGGTTGTAGCTCAGCATGAAACTCATAAAGCCAGAACATTGCTACCGAATAAGCCTGAGCAAGCTTCTCGATTGATTCACTTTTTGAATACTAGTACTGGTGACCAGCTGGCAGCACTAAACATCCAGAACAGGACAGAGACTATAGTAAGAGTCAAGAAGGTGCTGACAATGAGGAATTTTGTCTAGACTATAGAAAGGAAGTGCCAAGAAATGCAGATAGAGGTAAATGCTTTCAGACAGAGGCTTGCGAATTTGCAAACCAAAGGTTTACCCAGCCTGGTTACTAGTGTTGGAAGGCTATTAAAATAGGAACAATATGCAAACAGGCTGAGTACCTTCATACAGAATCAAATCACAACATCATCCAGCAGTACAGAAGAAGCAGTCGCTCCCACAAGGCAGAGTTTATATGACAAGTTGGAGGATTTGTTTTACATAGAGCATGACGTAGCACACCTTTTTCCAGTTTGGTTGAATTATTATACCTACACTGAAGTTGATGAAACATTATACAAGTTAAGAAAACATCAATTGCCAACTGAGGGTTGGTGGCAAAGTCTGCTTCAGATTTTTAAAGTAGTTTGAATATCTTCTCATTTATGGACTGCATGAGGAAACTGTATAATGTGGTTCAGCTACCATAAAATTCAAACTAACAGTAGGTGAAATTTGCGCTAATATTCAAAAGCGCAGAACAGGTGTCACAGGACATCACTACTAGACAACATTTCAAGGAAGCGGTCACCCACCAACAACAAGAGCTGAAAGGTCAATAGCACACAGGACACCTGCCTCAACGAGTAAAGAGGTTTAAATTCCTCAGTTATTGCTACGCGATTTTTCCACAAATCATTATTAATTATGTCAAAAGTAGATGGATACATTGATGTCTAGATATTTCCCTATGGGATATTTGGTAAAAACGCCTATATATACTTGTAAAAGAGATGTATTGAGGGTTGATGATTTCTTCGTTCTGAACTGCGCTGTAAGATATCAGACTGTGTTAATACAAATGGCTGTTGCAGTTCACTGTGTCTGAATGATCTAAAGGTGGATTGGATGTTCTGGGAATTGCTACAGAATTCCTGTGTCATGCTATGGAACAATAAGTTATACTAAACTATGGCTTATGTTTTCTATTTTATAAATCTCATCTATGTTTCATGATCTTGGTAACAGAGAAGAAGAATAGCATAAGATTTGTTTGAGTGTACCTTATGTTCAATCTCTGTTATTTATTATGTTTTTTTCAGGATTAGTCATAAATATGAATTCTTAACTGCTCATGTTCGCACTAGTTCTCTCATTTTGGACACTGTTTAGGAATTCTTAATTGCTCCTGCATAATATTCATCCACTCTCCCTTTGCCAGTATAATGAAAGATTCTTGATTGCCTTTCATTCCTTGACTTCAATCCATCATCTCTAGATTTGAAAATTGTTTCTAGCCTGCCTATCCTGCTCTGTAGCACTACCTTTTCACCAAGAAGCCCTTTCAATAATTACACTCTCAGTGACTCCATTACCCAATGGAAAAAACAGTTATATTCTTGCATCCTAGTTCTGTTTGAGATCACCATCCAACAAACTTAACACCAAACCTTGTTCATCATAACTAGTCTAAAACACTTCAAAACAAAGCTAAATTACAAAGAGAGAGCCCTCTCTGGTTGCAGGTAGGCTAGGACCCACAGCTAAAAGATTGGTTAGTGGTTACCTCGGCCGTATTCCCTACATGAAGTAGGGAACAACCCGAGTGATAACAGATATGATGATCAACAGCTCTGATACCATGTAGAAATTTTGAATAATAAACACATATTCAATGGAGATTATCCTGATCATGTACT